>JALPQI010011801.1:0-39989 GCA_025490895.1 Thaumatotibia leucotreta
CACTCTACGCGAACCATTCACGCGGTCACTCTATCAGCTGGAGGGCCGCCGCAGGCCCGGCGGCTCGCCCTACGCGATACACTCACGCTGTCAGTCTAGCAGACTAGCTCACACTACGCGATCCACTCACGCTGTCACTATATCAGCTGGAGGGCCGCAGGCCCGACGGCTCACCCTACACGATCCACTCACGCTGTCACTATATCAGCTGGAGGTTTAATAAAATAAAATAAATAACCCATCTCAAAATGCGACATTAATTTATAAAGGTGTTACTTAAAAAATAAAAAGTTTTATACCCCTGGAATGTCACTTTAACATTGACTTTATAATGTCATGTCATTGTCATAGATTGTTTACATTTTTGATCTCGAATTCCATTTCAGAGCTTAGTGAAGTAAAACAGTCCAAAATTTATTATTTGTATGAATACAATAATAATAAATACGTTTTTTGAATGGGAATCGCGATATATGTTGATAGCCCACTAACGAAGCAGCAGACAACGAAACTGACAATTGAGAGTATAGTTATTGGTGCCGAACAATTAGTACACGTAAAATAAAATAACGGAGTTAAAAAAACGTTATTTACTAAAAAAACATTACCCTCCGCTATTTTCATAAAATGGTAAAACTAAAAGGTGACAACCCTAGGCTTTTTTCATGATGGGCAATGTTTTCAATGTCCACTTGCTAAAGTACTGGATAAAATTGCCCAAAGCCATAACTTATTTTCTGATTAGCTTTATCCAATAAAACTAAAGTTGTATTTTATATCGTGACACTAGCCAACTTTGCCTCCAGGGGAAACATTGCCCAATACTAGAATTTTAAATAAATTGGTTATTATAGAAAGATGTAACATTCTTGTGGGGGCCTCACTATTTTTAGTATAAAATAGATTATGTGAAAAAGAACACTAGGTATGACTTTTGCGTCTATCTTCATCCAGTTGTTTGCTAGAGCTTCTTGAGTGAGGTGGGTTATTTTGCGGGCAAAATCTTGGCAAAATATCGACCTACATTTCTCAAAACAGGGTGGTCTTAAATGAACAAAACCCATGACCTGTAATAAAATAAGAACTGTAGATTACATTGATAGTAGTTTTATTCGATAAAGCTAATCAGAAAATAAGTTATAGCTTTGGGCAATTTTATCCAGTACTTTAGCAAATGGACATTGAAAACATTGTCCATCATGAAAAAAGCCTAGGGTCGTCACCTTTTAGTTTTACCATTTTATGAAAATAGCGGAGGCTAATGTTTTTTTAGTAAATTACGTTTTTTAACTCCGTTATTTTATTTTACGTTACCATTTTATGAAAATAGCGGAGGGTAATGTTTTTTAGTCAATTACGTTTTTTTAACTCCGTTATTTTATTTTACGTGTACAAATTGTTCAGCACCAATAACTATACTCTCAATTGTCAGTTTCGTTGTCTGCTGCTTCGTTAGTGGGCTAACAACATATATCGCGATTCCCATTCAAAAAAAATATTTATTATTATTGTATTCATACAAATAATACATTTTGGACTGTTTTACTTCACTAGTAGTATACTAATACTTTGAAGAAAAGTTAAACGTCTTAAGTTAAGATATTTACTTAAAAGTGACAACCCTAGCATTTACAAAATGCGTAAGTGGACCTTGTATGAAAAAGAGCAAAAACGGGTAGGTAACATTGCCCAACGAATTTTCACAGAAACTTGTAGAGGTAACTGGCTACATATTTTTGAAAATATTGGAAATAGCAATTATAAAATGAATAGGTACTCAAAACACCGATTTTGAGCGCGAAAAAGTGAATTATTGTTCTCAAATGTTTGTTATTTGCAAACGACTGGTTTCGACCACTAATTTCTAAATTTTTGAGACGAATTTAAAAGTGGCCTTAGTAAGCACTACTCGTAGTAATAAGTTTGGAATTAAATACGGAGAATTAATGAGAAAAAAAATAGCAAGTATTGGCGTAACTTATAGGACAAGATCCGTATACAACGTTTTGAGGATGACCTAATAAATATATATTTTTTTGGAATTAAAAAAATTTAATTCGTCTTCGTCGTTCGAGGGCGACAATCACAAGAGTTAAAAAGAAGTTTTCCTAACTAGTGCAAAAAAGTCAACATTGCGCACGCTTAACGTGCGTATATTTCTCTTTTTAAGGCACTTGTTATGAAAAAGTCGTTCAATACACGTGTAAAAACTTCTTATTAAATCGGGTGATTGTCGCCCTCGTATCACTCGGGCTACAACTTACACCCTCGTCGAATAAATTTTTTTTTGCATTTGCATCGAAATGTACTATTTTACCCATGTATCGAACGGCTTTTTTCATAACAGGTGCCTTAAAAAGAGAAATTAACACACGTGAAGAGTGCGCAACGCGCTAGAGGCGTTTTTCTTAACTGCAAGCATTTTTATTAAGTATCTAAAAGCAACAATTTGTTTTTGTTTTTATACAATTTAAATATTTATATAAACAGATAGTCGAACATGGTGTTATGAAGTTTATCAAAAGTGAAGATTTTACAGATTTAACTTGTTTCTTACTTATGAAATTATGTATTTTCAAATAAAAACGTGTGAGTTGGCTGAATTTCAAAATCTATTACCCATTAAATTATGAATGCAAGTTTTAGAGCTAAAAACATTTTTTTTTTATTTTTTATCCAATCTTTCGAATGATATCATAAAATTATTTTTACGTATTAAAGTAGTTTGGTTTGATGCCTAGAAAAAGCCAGTTTTTTTGGATTTTTTTTGAATGGAGTATTATTTAATTTTCAAAATAAAATAAATTCTTCTTTCAGCGTAATATTCTTAAAATAGTAATATAGTATTTAAGGTACTTTCGCTTCATATCCATAATCTTGGGACCCCCGATATACTTATACATAAATAATTCGACTTGAGTTAACTATCGATAGGTATGAATCCTAATTTGTTACCAGTATTTAATCTTTTCAGCTCTCTCGGTATTGCAACGATATGGTCGAAACACTCGAAACACAGCGACGCCTTTAATAATATTTGGCTCAATATTTGTTTTTGAGCCAAAGCTAAAAATGTTTCGAAGGCGTTAGGGAATGATAATGGCAAGTAAGAAACGCGTTTTTGTTTATATAACCTAATTTCTGAACGAATTTTGGAACACACAAACTATATCTGTCTCTTTCTAGCCAAGAGGAAGGATGCAATAACCAAGAGACTGCTATTATCTACCTAATGAGATCGTGATAGCATGAGCAAGCGTCGTGAGTTTATCGTATATCTCTTTCTGTCAACTTCGCTCTATGACGCATATTGGTGCAAGAGATAGGGATAGAAAGTAAGACTGCGATTACGACATTAACTAATGGTAACCGCACTAGACATCGTATCAGACGACGAGCTTTGTTGCTGCGAATTATTTTTTGAGGTTAGAAATTTATTTAGAAATGATACTACATGCTATAACAGTGAAATTAAAATTAAATCTATTGTTAAACGTTGTTACGAATTACGAATATACACTTACTGTTTCCGTATTATCGTAGAATTTTGTAGAAGCGTAAAATATTTGATTAACAACCTGTTGCCCGTGTAACGCGCAGGTCACGGACTTCGTTACTGTTTTTAGGTATTGACCGCTGAATCTATGCGTCAATGTTTATGGTGTGATACGAGTACTGACTACGCATATTTTGAACGCTGAATGCGGATGCGGATATCAGATCCGTGTTGAGCATTATCTTTTTCACTTTATCTTCGCTGATAATATCAAAGTACCTAACAACAAAACATAGATTGCATAGTTTATAATGGGTGACCCAAATATAACGTAATAAAATTTAGGAATAATGGAAAAACCGGCCAAGTGCGAGTCGGACTCGCGCGCGAAGGGTTCCGTACCATTATCAATTTATTATTTAAAAAATACGGTTAAATCAACCTACCTCAAAAACTATAGGAGATAATTTAATCAAACCAAAAATCGTTGACTGAATTTATTAATGTGCATAACATATTTTTTTTTTAGAATTTTATATCGCGTATTTTAAAAAATAGAGGGAGGGGGGGAGAAAAACGTTTTCGAAAAAAGACAACTTAAAACTAAAGGTCATTAAATTTCGCTTTTCAGTTTTTTGGTGATTTATTGTACAACATATTTATGTTTAGTTTATTCAAAATATAGGTAAGTATATGAAGGTTTTTTATCTCTAAGCATGACAAGCTAAGCTAAGCTGGCCACAAACAACGTATCATATTTATTTGATATTATAAACATTTTACAAACTTATGCAAGTATCTATTTTCAACCATTACAAATACTTGTATTAAGAGAATACCGCTCTTCCACTATTGGTAAAGTATATGTATAGGTATCATATATGTACATCATCAATAGGTAAAGAAAAGGGTTTTAATTTTGACATCAGTATTTTTAATGGCTTGAGTTGCCTGAGTTTGATAATCTTTCACGAATAAACTTACACGTTCAAAAAATAATTGTAGAAATACAATTCTTTGAAACTTAAGAAAAAATATAAAATTCTTACACACCTTTGTAAAATACACCCACACAAAATAAAATAAAAAATTCTGTTAACTTTTTTTATTTTTTCCATAATACTCTTGTTTTAAATCTAATCTTTGTAAATTGTCCGGAATTTCTGGGTTTTCGTGATCAACTTTGTTGTCTTCTACTTGCTTTTCATCATATATGTTGTCTGGATTCCATTGTTCCGAGTCATTGTGCACTACCTCTTCTACTTTTTCAGTTACTTCCTCTTCTGTACACGGAGTACTTACATTCATCAGCGTAAAATCTAAGTAGAAAAAAAATTGCGGTTTGTGAAATGAAAATCTTCATGAGATTCAAGCATTATGAATTCAGTAGTTGATAAAAATTGGTTAAAAATGATCGTAGCGCATTTATAAAATTGGCCGGTTTGGATCTAACCTAGACTAAGTTTAGTTTTGCTATATATATTTTCTTCGTAAAAACATATTTCTTTTCTATGTACATATATTAGCTAAAATATATGTCAGTATTAGTCCAAGTATTCCTATCGTATTTAATGCTTTGACATAAATAATGGCGCAAACTCCAGTGGCCTCCTTCCTTGCATTATTTCGATATGAACAAATAAGCAATAGTAGTATAGAGTAATGAAAGGTTTTATAAGGGTATACAGCGAATATGAACAAATTTAAAAATTTCGAGAAATCGTTTCTGTCGCTCCAATAAGAGCGGCGGTAATTGCAGCGACAGACAAAATACTGTACATGACATATTATACATTGTTCTGAATGTAGATAGAGCGCTGTTGCACTAAATTCCAATAGATTCCAATTGAAGTACCTAAGAGATAGTTACTTTAAAGAATGCCCTCAGAAATGTCATTCATGCTCCCCAGCAGGACCACCTCATCTTTAATAAAAATAAATGATACAGATTTATGTACAGTATATCTATATAATTTGAAGACCATTTATGTAAAAGAAATCTACATGCCTGGGGTCCAGGTAAACAGTGTAGTCGTAAAGTCGTCCTGCTGAAAGTATGCTTACTAGCAAAACCACCATAATACCTTGTTTCATACCATGGGAATGCTATCAAATACTTCTCAATTCTTCTTCATCAGACTTTACATATTCAAAATGAAATGGGCTATACTATAGGTATGTATATGATGATAGAATTATTTGATAGAATTTTGTGAAGATAATAAACAAATAAATGTCTCAAGATATTTACTTATGTATTTAAATGAAAGCTATGATGGTGGTTTTGTAGGGAGGAATTCTTGCAGCAGCATTCTTTGCAATATGGTTTACAAGTACCCCAGGCACCTACGTGCCTTCTTATAGTTCTTATAGATATGATCGTAGAATATGTAGATAGATATATTGTAGAAAAAATCTTATGCGTCTATTTTTATTAAAGACAAGGTGGTGCTGGTAAAAGTGACGAAGTACTTGTGGCATGATCACAGTTGTACTCGTGCATGTCGCAGGTATCGAGGAACAGGCGGATGGTGCGTCCGTCGCCGTCCACGCCGCGGACCTCGGCACCGTCGTGTAGACACGATTGCGCCAATGAGCAGTGGTCTCCCTCCTTTAACATTGCGTCATATACCTAAATTGTACACTGTACTATATATCACTAAACTGTCGCAATCCAAAACGATGCCTTCGTGCAATTAAATGATCATTTTTTTTTTATTATGAAAGTGTACATTATTTGGGTGCTTGTTTTGGTAGGACACGTCACATATTAATTGTCTCATGTTTATGTCTTCGGGTGTAATACAATTCTATAATGGGTACCTAAGCATATACATTATGTAAAGTTAGTTTTTCAAATGCGACATTCCATAATAGTATTAAATTTAAATAGACAAATGCTGTAGGTAAGTACCTATGTGTACTTATTAACAAACGGCCATTGTCATCTTTTGTTATTGTGGAAGCTTAATTTATATTATGACAAGATCTGTATAAAGTAGTTTTTGTCAAACTTCCAATGAAAGAGAGATCTTCCGAAAAAATATGGCGTCTCTGAAAGATCTGCTGGTATAGTATTACCTATGACTAATTTAAATGTCAACCGATAAGTAGTTACCTAAAAATAGTACAAGTCGATCTAAAAAGTATTTATAATATTGCAAGTTTGAGAAATGTATCTACATAAGTCTCGGCCAAGAGTGGGTTTGCTGGCCTCGCTTCCATACCTCTATGTGTATGCTTGGTCTGAAACTGTTGTTTCCCGGCATCTAAAAAACCTTTTAAGATGCAGGTAAATATGTATATGTAGTTTTAAAGTTGACCATAAACCTATAAGGCACACGGGCTGTTTTTAGCTTCATTAGACAATTATTTGATTGTTGTTTGTAGCGATATTATTTAAATTAAGATTCGCATTATACAACCTAAAATTATTGATAAAATAAAGCATAACAGGTACATATTTACATTTAACACATGCGTCTCAATACAATGCAAAACGGCCATAACTGAAAAAAGAGGAAATTCATTTTAGAAAGTATGTTCTAGGTACTTACTATATTAAAAGAGGTTATTAATAATTCGTTTGTTAAATACAAAGGCATCGCATCTCAAAATTAGTAGCAGAGAGTATAATATTGCATATAAAACTCTAACGTTGCAAACATTTGATTCTAAAAACAAAAGCTACCGATTTCGGAATGTGGCACTTTTGTATTTAACAGGCGTTTTATACAATTACTACGTTAAAACAGTTTTATCTTTCAATGTAAACTTGTTGACTTGTTTCTAAACTTATTTGTGTTCTCTGTGTATTGCGTGATTCTTTTATCTAAGGTTTGCAACAAAATGTAAGTAACTATTGTATGTATAACATAAAAAGTTTTATTCCAGTTCATATTAATAAGTAAAAACTCATATAAATGTTATAAATAAAGCATCGACGAAATAAAAGTTTACAAAATTGTCTCATCCAGTTGTATCGTCCTTTAATTAAATAATCGTTAAAAGCGGCAATTATTTTGATGCTATAATATTTGTAATTAATGAATAAGCTATCTGCCAATACAGTATGTAATAAAACTAAGGTAAACCTTTCAATTCCGGTCAACTAACATGTAAATTAATACTTACAAAGATTAAATTAAGCTAATTTATGTTTGGGATAGATCGAGATGGTGAAAAACATCAGAATAATTAGGGCATTTCACTAGACTGTTCTGGATGCTTAGCCAAGTTGCCAATCGCTAACGCTTAGTCGTCAATCATTAGCGAAAGGCAGCTAACTGTCTTTGTTGCACTAATATGAAAGAGTAACAGAGAGGGAAACTACGATATGTGCTACTAAGCGCTAGCGATTGGCAACTTGACTAAGCATCCTAATTTCAATTACGATTTGACTGTTGACACTTAACAACTAAGTATCCGATGATCGAATAAAACCTTGATAGACTCCATTAAAAGTTTAAAAGAACTACATGAAAAGTAGAGAAATACGAACTAGAAATTTACTAGGTGTGCCATGTAGTTACCGACTTTGTCATCGCCGAGATTAAAAAATGATTTTCATTCACCTATTGGTTTTAGAATGATTAATTTGTTTTGATAAAGGTGCGTTTAAACCAAAAGAGCATTTGCTGTTCTAGCACCCGTTCTACGAAATCAACCAATCACGTTTTGTGTACCGATCGAATTTCGTAGAGTAGGAGGTTAGAACAGCGAATGCTCTTTTAGTTTAACCGCACCTTTAATAGTGTTATTCATACTTACCAGTAATAGCAATCCGCATCATTCTTACACCTTCTGGCGACATAAATATTTTTCCTAGTTCCTATTCCTTGTCTTCTTTAGTGCATCTCGAAATGTAGTGCAAAAAAAGGCATTGATGAAAATGCTGCATTTTTACCACTTTCTTTAATCAACCTGAGCGAATATGCCCACAAATAATAAATTTATTTGGTGATATAGCTCAGAAATCGACGGTATCCAATGTTGTGAAATAATATTTTAAGTAGATTTTTATTTTACCACCCAGTAATAAAAATGAAATAAAATATGCAGACGTTAATGTTTACTGAAAAGGCAATCTGAAATTTCTTTCGACACAAATTATGGGTTCCGTATAAAAAAGGTGCTACACTGTCTGTATGTATGTATGTATTACTGACACATTGTTCAATATGTCGAGACTACTGAAGCACAATAAAATGGTGAATTAAACCATATCTATACACAATTTTCGACCAGTGTGTGGTTTCAATTTTTTCACGGATTCTGGCAATTTTCAATGTGCAAGTGGGCTTATTTATTTTTCCCCTCACTAGGTCGTAAAGCGCTCGTTTATCCTTTAATACGAACGGGTAAAAACGCATATTATTCACTTGTCTGGCAAAGTAATGACCTTGGAGCGTAGCGCGAAGTAGCATTCGTTTAACAGATGACAAAACGTAAAATGCTCATGGAAGTCGTTCCACATTAATGATAATTAAATAATTTGTTTGAGAATTTAGTGTAAAATACAAACCTTTATATACCTACTCGTAATATGGTGATTTTAACACATAAATCCTAAAATTCCATAAGTAACCATTGTTTTAGTGAATGATGATAAGATGGCTAGATGCAATCACAAAACGCAGAAAATGTCAACATTGTCAATGAATATTGTAGGTTGTAAAAATAGTAAACTAAACAACTTTCAGAGTGTTCTGTTATAATTTTGTAAAAATAATTAATCAGAATGATTTAATAACGCATTGGCGTGGGCATACAAGGGTGCAAAGTTGTATTTTACCCGCGAGTATGAAATTGAAACACGAGCAAGCGAAAGGATTCTATAGTTGTAAAATAGAATCCTGAGCGCAGCGAGTGTTTTAACATAAGTACGAGAAGTAAAATACATGTGCACCAGTGTGTAACATAAAACTTTTCCCCTCACTATAGCGAGGAAACTCAAAAAAGGGTAATTATTTGTTCACACTAGAATCATCATCAGGTTAGTGATAGTAATTTTCGAAACACATAATGTATTTAATGCAAGATTTTGTTGCAGTAAACTTAGCACGAAAAAGCAAACGCTTTTAACACATTCCTGTAGTTGCACACCAACGCCAATGCATTATTAAATCATTCTCATTCATTATTTTTACAAATTTATAACAGAACATTCTGAAAGTTGTTTAGTTTACTATTTTTATGCGTGTTCGAGTCGGTGAATAAAGATTATAACCTATAATATTCATTGACAATGTTGACATTTTCTGCGTTTTGTGATTGCGTCTAGTCATCTTATCATCATTCACAAAAACAATGGATACTTATGGAATTTTATGATTTATGTGTTAAAATTATCATATTATACAGGGTTATTTTTTCACCGGTACAATAAATTTTCCCACATATTTGGTATCGATAATAGATTACATTTATCAAATAAAATTTAAATTTTTTTTTCATTTATTATTAATTTATCCTTCATGCAAATGCAAAATAATGGGCCTACTAATGATAAGACGTCAACGGGGTGCGGGACGCAGAGGGCGGCGGAAAGGGGTGAGCGACCTGCGCACGAGTTGGCAACATAGCAGTTACCTCAATCTCGGTGACTAGGTCAGGGACGGTCAGTGTCACGGTTGACGTAGGTATGTGCGCACGCGCCGCATCGTACTACCTTCAGTCGGAAATTCCTCGTACGAAATGGTTCGTAGTTATTTTCTCATTGGGGAAAATGCAGTGGCAGCCCAGCGGCTATACGCTGAAGAAAGTGTGCCCCGCCTGGAAAATGCCAGTGTTATAGCTATGGCCAGCCAGGTCAACAGATTTGACCCCGTGTGACTGTTTTTGTGGGGTGAGAGTAGGCCCAAAATTTAAAAGACTTAAAAAATCTAATAATAAGTGCATTTGATGAACTTAAAAGTGAGAACTACAGACTTGTGTTGGGAAATATCGAAGGAAACATTTAAAAACGGGCAAGAGTGTGTTTAGATAACCACGGCCAACATTTTGAACACTTGCTTAAGTATGTGAATTAATTAATTAGTATGAGAAATGGACTCCATTAATCAGGTATGTTTTTTTATTCCAATCATTGTGCATAAAGTTGATTTCAAGTGTTTAAATACGCCTCAATGAAGAAAGTTTCTGTCCTTAGTGCAAGTATGAAGGAAGATTTGGGATCAAGTAAATTTTTTTTGCCAAGTCATAATCATAAGTTAATTATCATTGCCGCTTTTCTAAGCCGCCATGCCACGTGCGATGACGTTGTAAACAAACAGTTGCCAGTTCGTGTGTTTTGCTAGTTATGTATATTGATAATGCGTAATGCGTCCAATTTTCTTATTAGGTTTGCGGATAAGTTCAACCATCGGTATTTTAGTTTTTTTGTTCTAAAGGGGGTAGTAACAAAAAATGTTAGTATTCTGTAACTTGGACTACTATTACGTATGTTGATTTATTGTACTGGTGAAAAAATAACCCTGTATAAAGGTTTGTATTTTACACTAAATTCTCAAACAAATTATTAATGTGGAACGACTTCCATGAGCATTTTACGTTTTGTTATCTGTTAAACGAATGCTACTTCGCGCTACGCTCCAAGGTCATTACTTTGCAAGACAAGTGAATAATATGCGTTTTTACCCGTTCGTATTAAAGTATAAACGACCGCTTTACGACCTAGTGAGGGGAAAATAATAGTTCTACGTGCATGTTTGTGCGAGGTACGATCATATAACATCAGTTTTCGTCCTAATTACTTAATTAACTAGATATATATTTTAATTATAATAGTTTTGAAATAAAACTATGAAAACGGATAAACTGGCGTATATTAACTAACTCTAACTTCATTCCGACGTTTCGAACACTTTACACGGTTCGTGGTCTGCGGGCGACTGACAATGGAGGAAATTTGATAGATCTACCTCCATCAAAATAAGAAAGATAATTACAAAACTACCCACAAAGAAAAATATACTGAACCACCAAATTTTAAGGATGGATGACTTGTACAGACTAAATTTGCAAATGGACGCAGTCGGTTGTATGGTATCTGGTAGCGGAATATAAAACATCCTTAGCTACGAACAAATAAAACATGGAAGCCTTACGCCATACTAAATTGCCTTTCTAAAACGGTCCTGAATTTTAGTTGACAAAAGTCACCCACTCTTCAATGCATCACGGTATTGAATTTCCAGGTCAACCTATAAAAACTTAAACCGCCATTTAAAAATAGTTGTGATTGGTCCATCAAAGTTTTGATTGGCCATATTCTATAAACATTTGTCAAAGACGTTGCGCCGAAATATGCGCGGTGTTAAGTAAAGCGCTATGTCCTGCCCATCTTGGCACAACTGAACAATTGTTTTTGGGGGCCATTTTTGAGCTGGTGTTAGACGTCCATGTTATACACGGTGTTACGCGAGTATTGCGAAAGATTTTAACTATGCATTCTAGACATCAAAATAAACAAAAAATATTATGAGACCTAATGTCAATACCACCAAAAAAAAAATTTTTTTTTTCTTTTTTTTAGGCCGATTTGAATACTTTTTAACATTTCCAGTACTTTTTATCATAACAACAATTTGTTTAAATTATTTATTTCAATTGTTTTTTTAGGTAGAGGTTATTTCGTCAAGTCTATTCGTATATTTTGATTGTCAGGCAAAAGGTGTGGTAATATTAAAACACATTGTGGTAGCATTGTAATCCAAAAGAAGTTAAATGACGAGTTACGTCGAAAAACTTATTTCGAAAAAAGGTTGATTATCTCTGAAACCAAGCCGAATCCAGGAAATTTTATATAACACTAAAGACTCTAAATATGGTCAGGAATCCAGCATTAAAATCTTTCGGAATGCTGACGTTACACCGTGTATATGGTCGCAGCTCCTTAGTCAACTTTAGTACCTAATAAACTATATTTAAATACATCATGGTAAAACTATTTCTACATAAAGTAATTATTGAGGTTTGTTATAGTTGGTACCTACATCAAAACAAAGTTATTCTTTGAAAAAGGTAATAAAAAACAAAAATGTTTTGTTCTGCTGACAATATTAGTCGCACTAGTTTTTTTTCTTGATCATGTTCATTGACGTTTACGCCCACAATTTATATTTTTAGTAAAAAAATCCTGTGTAGTTCTTTTTTCTTTATGGTTGTTATTCATTTTCACTGCTTTATTGGTTTTTCTTTTGGTTTGCCTTTTGGGTTTTCGTGAGGTTCGTGGAGGTATCTTTTGTTTCAATAAGGCTTCAATTTGTGGGTTTTTGGCTGCGTTAGTTGAAATATCTGTGACAACTGTGACAGTATCGTCGTCCAAAGTAACTGGAGGCTCGATGCATGGCTTATAATCTGCATTAAAATACTTCATTATAATTGTGTTATTAATTATGTTTGTATATATACTGTACAGTAAGATAGCACGTGTCACGACCCTAATTCCTACCGCGGGTGTTGTAAGATTGACTAAGAGAGAAAAGTGTCACTCATTCATCATGATTATTCATTCATCATTCATTGAAAATGGATGATGGGCAGCAGTGTTATCAATTTTATCATAGTGGACACATTACTGCGATCGTAAATCCACTTGCGCAGGTGAGCATGTCGATTATGGGCATTACCTACCTCCTAATGCGTATATGTACGGGTAATTGCCAGCAGTGGACATGGGTTACAATTACGGTAGTAAAAAAAATCTTAATGTTGATAATCATTACATACTTAGTCAATATTTTAGTCTTAAGGTATTATCTTTGCTAGGAGACAGATCACTATAATAATATATGTAATTACATATTGTATGCAACAAACTGCAGCATCGAAAGGTACAAATCTGTGGCTCTCGTGAAAAAGTGTTTAAAACTCCCCGAGGCATGTGGAAAAGGGTATGTTTAATACAAGTGCGTTGATACATGCACCGTGTTCCAAAATCGCCGGTGAGGGCCACAAGAAATAGAAAATCGTACTTGTGCCATGGTCGCAATTGTACTCGTACAGGTCACAGGAGTCGAGGAAAAGGCGCGCAGTGCGGTTGTCAGGCGCGATGCCGTACACGGCGGCACCGTCGTGCGCGCAGGCCACCGCCATTGCGCAGTGGTCTTGGTCGTTCTTGGTAAACAAATACAAAATAAATGCGTACAAAATATCAATTCTTTGAACTTTTGTAGAAGACAGAATGGATATTATATTTTGACAAGAAAAGAAGGGCATTTTTTGAAAAATTTAACACTGCTGGTCGGCTCGATTTTAAAAATAAATGTCGATGTTACTACTATTTACTTTGCTTTACTTTTATCGGGTTAAGTGAGCCTTCGCAAGCGAGCCTTTCCGAAAATCGCATTCGGTGTTCGCAAGTAAAGATTCGTTCGCTTCAATTGTGGCATTTGTGGCGTAGCGTAAAATCATGAATAGATTGAACAGCTAAGCAACTTTCCGAACTTGAAATATTTTATTTTAGAAAATAATATTTTATTTAAGAACATGTAACACATACGGTGAATTAGGTGAGATTTATTTGAAGGATAAAATAAAAAAAAATGTATTTACTTTTAAGTGAGTTGAAGCCCAGCGAAAAATTATCAACGCTGTAAACAAGGAAGTAAAATTTTAAATTCAATTCGAAAACATTATAAATTTAATACAATAATAGTTCCCTAAAATGCTAAACAAATGCTAGGTACGAATTTTAGACTGTCATAAAAATGTTAAACATAATTATGTGGCGATAAATTGAAGTTCAGTAGATTAGTTAGCCTTCATTTTAGTAGAGTTTAACTAATAAACATATATGTTACTTACAGATAGTCAATTTCTGTATCATAGTAGGTAACTATCAAATCATTTCGTAATAACATACAGTTTTTATCTTAAATATTAAACACAATGACAAAATAGTAACCAGCTATGATTATCCAGCTAGTGTCATATCTTTATGGCCACGCCCACGTAATCATCAGATTATTACGAAACTCAACATGTGATTTTTCAACTAAGATTTACGACGCAACGCGGCTTTATAACGCACCAAAACCTTTTTTTACGCACATTCTAGCTATGAAATGTTTTTATTGCTCTTGTGCACTCTTTAGAGAAGTCGATAATAAAAGTAAAATCAATTTCTGTAACTGAAAAAACTTGTAGGTAGTTATGTGACTGAAAGAAACTTGTTGATACCGCTCGCAGTGCAAACTAAAAGTAAAGAAAACAGACTTAAAAACTTGCACTACTTCATAATCAGCCTCCGTAGCCTAGTTGGTAGTGACCCTGCCTACGAAGCTGTAGGTTTCGGGTTCGAATCCCGGCGAGGGCATTATTTGTGTATTTATTTATCACAAATATTCGTTCCTTGGTCATGGCTGTCTATGTATTTTACGTATCTATATGTATCTATCTATTATATTTATATATATATATATATATCTCGTCGCCTGGTACCTACATCACAAGCCTTAATTGAGCTTACCATGGGACTAGGTCGATTTGTGTGAGATGTCCCAAGATATTTATTTATTTTATTTAATTTTTTTAATCACGCAGTTTTAGAACACAATCTTGATTTTATCACCAACTTAAATTCTTAAACCTTGAGTTCACATACATTATTAAGTAAAATTATTGATATTTATTATTGTTAACATAAAAATATATCTGCGAACGTGATTCACGATATGTGTCAATGCTATGGAACGTCAGCCATATTTGTTTATATATTTTTATTTTCTACTGACTAACGGAATATTTATATCTTAGGTGTTCTGTTTTAATTTGGAAAAAAAAACTCCCGAATAAAACAATGCTTCATCACTCAGAAATTTAATCTCATAGCTTCGTTTACACAAGCAGTTACCTAAATAATATATAATGAATAACCTCATGCATATTCCGGTTCACTCAAATTTACATTCATGAGATGAGTGTTATGAAACCGCGATATATCTAATGATCCTCCCACATAGGAGTTGTGGAAAAGATAACTTCTCAATTGTATTTTTTTTCCGAATTAGAAAAAATTGTCATAAGAGGGTGCTACTGTAGTTGTAGTTGTCAAAAAGTTATGTATATAAAGATTAACCAAAAAATAATTGCAAGCCTGTTGCCAGTGAGGTTTTGGGACGCAAAATAGACGCCCTAAGAGAGTTTTTGGAAATAAGTTCAAGTCTCAGAACTGGTAGTATACCTAGTTAGTAGGTAGGTAGCTCCTAGTACTATATTAAGTATAATTTCAAAAAATATCCACCCTTCTGAAACTTGAACTTGGTAACTTTTGAGTTCCAAAAGCATGCAAGCAACGGGAATGCACTTGTTTAATGGTCACCCTGTATATAGGTACATAACTTTTAGACAACTGCAGTAGCACACTCTTTTGAATATTTTTTCCAATTCGGAGAAATTTCCACTACAATGTATTACTTTCATGCAATGTAGGTACGCATATACGCATACCGTTTTAATTTTATACCCAACATAAATAATTGCTGACAAGTTTAATAGTTTACAGTTCATTTCTTGCTATTGTAAAATACACTGTTCACTTCATCACCTCATGAAAAAACCTTAATCTAAACAGTATTACAAAACATAATCCTATTATATAAATTATCTCAATATTAAAAATATTTGTACTTTAATTGACTAGCATAGGAGCATCAGCGCCATTGTTTGACTTCTTTCTGAATGTATTAATCAAAAAGTCATCAGCGAAAACCCTTCTATTTCCTTTATAAAAGGCTTCTATCTCCAAGAGGGTCTTGTTTTCTGTTTCTGGCAGGTATAAGTATAGATAAAAACTACCCAGGAAGCCAATTATGGCATAAATTGTAAATGCTCCACTGAGATGGAATGCTGACTCGATGTTGTAGTTAGTCTTGGTTGCGAGGAAGAGTATCACGTAGCTGAGCGCTGCAGCCATGCCCGTCGCCATTCCTCGACTCCTGAAAACCGAATGTAAATCTCTGAAATGCTTAAACATTTACGATTCCTGAAAATATACGAATAAATGTTTGTCGTTTACTTATAAGTAGGTAACTACTTAAATGTTTCTATAGGTACATTAATTACCTATTTAAGAGTTATGCCGTCTGTCGGTACATCGTAAATGTACCTAAGTATGTATCTATGTACCATAGCGTACATAATCTTTGAAACGTGGATCAGAATCGATATATTATAAGATTTATTACGTACAATGTCACTCGTGCTCAATTTTGTTTTATTTTTACAACCCTTTATTTAATTTCACCGACTGTCCGGATATTTGTCCATGTCGGTAATCAGATCTAGCGTTCAATTTTATTTAGGTACATACGAGTATGTAAGCATGTGGTATGGTATTATTGTGATTCATAGAATATAATGATATCATGAAACTGGTCTGATAATATAGTCGAAAGGTGTCCATATGAACTTGGGAACGAAACGACATAACCCTACCAAGTTTGAGTTAATTAGACTCGTCTTAGGGAGTAGATAAAATGACGAAGAAAGTACAGCCGCGGCAATCAAAGCTTGCATATTTTTTTTGACTAAATATTATAATATAAATACTTTTGAAAAGCTTATCAGAATAGATACCTGAAAGGAAACACCTCCGACAGCACCACCCAAGGTATGCCAAGACTTGTGAAGCACACTAGCATCATGAACAGCACTACTGGCAGCGTGTCCTTCGGCTCAGGGAACGTGTGAGGCTCGTACGAGAAGAGGTCTCGTGGCAAGTTCGTCGCGGCGTATATGCTGATGAGGAGGCTGCATAGAGCTGTAGCCGACATGGAGCCGATGACCAGCTTACGCTTGCCAATTAATTTAACTATAACTGCTGTCAGCAAGTTCATGACTATGAATACTGCGCCCACTAGAACCTGGAATTAAATTTAATATTTGTTAATAACAAGTCTTCTATAACGAATTTTTAACCGACTTCAAAAATAAGGAGTTTCTCAATAGACAGATTTTTTTTATATGCATGTTACTTGATATCTCCGAGAATCGTAAATCGATTTTAATTTTTTTTATCGAACGGGTATAACACCAAGATGGTCCCGTTGGCACAAAGTCGGGATCTAATGATGAGATCTTGGATCGGTTGTATTCAATTTTGTTTTTTATTTTTATTTTGAGATTTTAGAAAAGAATATAACTTTATTCAGAACGCTTAATTTAAACTTAACTTAATTACGATGACAGTGGTACACATTCATAAAGCGTAACTGAAAAGGTCCACACTCAGCTTCATGCCGAGAGACCCTAGAGGACCCTGGCGCTGGTCTTCCGTGGGGACCCTGAGATTTTGTAAACTTAACGGTGACTAATTGAATTGAAATCTAACTGTGGAGGAAAACGACCGGACAAACAAAAGTCAGTTGTATGACTGATGTTTTGTTCACGCTTAAAACAATTTTGCTTTGCTCAATTAAATATCTTCATGCGTACATAGGCATAGGTACGTTATTTATGTATTTAGAAGTAAGTAAAAAGCTTAATAGTAACCTAAGTACAAGACTTACCACTATAGTTTTGGTCTCGTACTTCATCCCTAAGGCCTTACAAAAATTAATCATATTCGGTCTGATTGGCATGAGACCGCTAAACAGATGGAAAAAGAAATAAGCCATCACTAGGGTGAACGGTCGTATCGTCTCTTTCACAAGAAATACGTGCTTGTATTTTAATATAATCCTTTTGATGATTGACGCCTTCATGTGTTCGCATGGAAGGGTGGTTTTATCTTCTTTATGGCATATGACACATTCATGTATAGTGTCCTTGTATTTGAGGAGCTGGTCAAATTCTTCCTTGACGTCTTCCGGCTGGCACCATCCGCGCAGTTGGCAGAGCGACTTCAGCGCATCTTTCTGTCTCCCTTTGGAAAGCAGCCAAATTGGGGTCTCAGGTACCTGAAAGTAAACGAAACTTGAATACCATTGAATCCGGTAATATTATTAAATTTCCTCCAAACGCTCAAATAGACTAGATGAGAGATATTCTAATGATCATTTTACCTACATCCATTGTAAGAAAATCACTCGAAAAGTAGATATGAACGACATGAACGTGTCCGAAAATTTTAAGAGACGACATATTCAATAGGGTGGATCGAATAATTTTTTTTTCGATTTTCAAAATGGGCTAGTTCTAAATCGATGCTCCATAATAAAGTAAATGAAAAACATTATGGTCAATTCTTAATATTCGTACATCTAGTACTGCCCCAAGACCACTGAAAATATGAAAATTATAGACAGATCTAAGTCGGTATTTAAGGCCATTAAAAGAAAATAAAAATATTCAAATCATCTATTTATTATTAAAAAAGATACAAATAATCTAGTAGTACACATTTCTTGCAATTAACATGACTTTTTATCTTAGAAAATACCTTGGAAAATTGACAAAATTTCGCACGCTTACATTAGTTTGTAATCTCTCTTTGTGTTAAATACGTATACCGGCATTATTTTCCGCGATTCTAGCCTAGTCTTTATAACTATTATCAGACGCAGACTACAACTATACACCAGAATTATAGTTATCTTTGCCAAAATGTGGCCCACAGATTACAATAATATATGGTTGATGTTTGACAGGCTTGGGGCAGTATTAAAACTAAGAAATTTTAAAAAATTTGTTAATTTCCTTTTAAAGTAATAAGCAGAGCATCTACTTTTCACTAGCCCATTACGTTTGAAATAAAATAAAAAAAACTCATACAACCGCGATCCACCCTAATATACAACTAAGTTTTAACCAATTGTGATATGATTTTGAAACATGTTGATGAAAATGTTTTATTTTGACAAAACGTTCATAGGTGACCAATGGTCATATTAGGTAGGAACTACATCTCCCATTATTCGATAAGGTTATGTATATAGCATGGAAGGTGCCTGTCTGCCGATGACGGATCAATTCCCGCCTTAACTATAAAAAAAAAGAATTTATTATTATCTGAAAAATACCAGGAATCATCCGAATGTAATAAAAATAAAAATGATACAACGAGTATACGTTTTTTTAACCATCATACAGAGTTTTCGACAGTTCTAACACGATGTGACCTGTGTGACCACGATGCGTTAGAGCAATATCCAATGTAGACATCTTAGAATCTTGTAGACCGTTGTTTAAAGACTTGAATTTATTGACTGTGCCGTGTATTTATATATACGAAGTTTGTTTATTCGTGAAGGCTCACCCAGAAATTTTCAAAACATTTAAAGACATATGTAGCTTTCCTACAAGGTATCCAAATCGCCTCGCGGGTCCTCTCCGTAAGACACATTTGTACGGTAACAACGCATACTGTAACTAGATTGACATTTTTAATAGCCTGCATGATGATATTAAAAATTTACCTATCACTTTATTTAAACGTAGACTTAAGAATTGGTTAATTGAAAAATGTTTTTACTCCGTTAAGGAATATTTTAACTATTATGAATATGAAACTTGACATTTTATGGAATAATTAATATATTTATTGTAGTGTTGGACATCTTAGTAATACGTTAGACTTAAGTGTACTAGTATATTATATTAGATTTAAGTACTCTAAGTACGTACCGTTGCATGTTTCTTTTTTAGGTTAATTTTGCATGCCAGTTTCTGGTGGAATGTGTGTGACCACGAAATATTTTTTATTAAACATCTTTTGTACCACATTTACGGCGAAATAAAGATATTTGAATTTGAATATTTGAATTTGTGACATTTTGTTTAATAAAAGCGATCTATGATATCAAGGTAATCTGATGAGGCGAGGTCAAATGAAATGTCTATAATTGCAAGAATCACGCGCATCTTCAAGTTTCAAACTAAGTACTTTATCAAGAAACAGGATAATCAATTAATTGTAATCGTTTATCACGCTTTATACGAGTAGTAGAATATTTTCTTCGGCTGTTATAAACATTACTTTTTTCTTTGTGGATGTGGGGAATGGGATTTTTGTAATTTTTAATTTGGTGGTTATATTTTTTCGAAATAATTTTTGATTTGTGTATTTTTTTAAGAAGTAACACTACTAATTGACTACTACGTCATCGTCGTCATATCTGCCGAAAGACGTCTACTGGTGAACATACCCCCAAAGATTGCCACAGTGACCCATTACCACGTTGGCCTATCCACGCTGCGCCTTGCGGTACGTGGCCGCCACCTTTCCGCCCCAACAGCCATCGTTTCTAAACGATTCCGATCGCGATATCGGGGGAACTGGCGACAAGAGCGACGTGTGGAAAATAATTGACAAATTTTCCATAAGCGTCAGTAAGGTCGAGATGCAAGTTTTTTGTAATTTCAACTGTAATGATTTACCTTACTGCTACTGTTGCCTTTTTTAAATAAGTTATTCTTGTAATACTACCAAAATTTTATGATGTTATTTATTGAAGAATTACAATATTGAAGTAACAAACTACTACCGCGAAAATCAAACGAGGGCGTCATTAGTATGAGAGAGACAAATCCTCGAAATTTACGAATTTCGTTTTTCGCAGTAAGGCCGTATACCTAAAATAAACCGCACTTAAAAATATACGAGTAATACTACTATTTAAACAAATTTATAGAGATAAAAATACCCGTCGCTCTCTGTAGCCGCCTTAGCGCTTCTGGTGCCCATATGTAACGCTCGCGGCATTGCCGCGTTAGATAGCTCTATGGCCAATCTTTGCACCAAAAACGACCCGGGGTGGGGATCTTATCCCCTTTGCCTGAGTCGAAGCTCTACGTCCCGCACAAGCAGTTTCGCGTCATTCCCCCAGCATCCTGCTGTTTCGATGGCGATAAGCACAAACAAATAGGTACCCTGACTTTTGCCGCTTCAAAATTGTGATATCCAAAAATTCATGCGACTCTCATGGGATTCGTGTAATAACATTGCCAACGAAATCACAACGGTTGAAACGATCGGAAAAATACCTTTTTCAAGTTTTTTTATCTTATTTCTTATTTAGTGTTAGGTAACTAGTAAAATAAATATACTTGCAATAGAAAAAATTTGTAATTTATACGCAATATCGTACTTACAAATAGCACGACCAGCATGGTGGCAAGTGGTACAGTCAATGATACGAGCGCCGCCAGCCGCCATGGTAGCACCGTGCCCAGCAAGTAAGACAGGAACATGCCCGTCGACGTAAAAGTGTTGGTCAGCGTCGTCAGGATTCCCCTGACTGATGAGTCACTGAAATCATAAGTATAATATGATAAAAATAATACCATACTATTGTCGTCGTACTACTGAATAATTTCGATACACGTAATACGTACACTAGGTGATTTGGGCAATTCCTGAGATTGTAGCTCTAGTGTCTAGTGGGTGTCCAACTGTCCATATGTATAGCTCAGTTTAGATAAGATCAAGTGAAACATCTTAACCGTCCCATTTTTTTGCAATACAAGATGTTTTGAATTGTTTCAATTCAGTTAAAGTTTACCCCTTCCCAAGTCAACCTTTTTTTCTTTGGAGGTTAAATACGTATATGTAGCCATTAATTGCTTGTAATAATATGTATATTACCTTATTTCACCAACGTATGTGATGGAAGGAGCTTCCATGATGCCAGTGCCGATGCCCAACAGCGCGTTCGCAATGAACAACGAAGGCACATCCCAGGCGAAGTACATGAGCAGCCACGCGATTAGGTGTGGAATGTTAACCAGGAATAAGGCCTTTTTCCTCCCAAAGTAGTCTAGTAGCGGCCCGGAGAATATGCTCCCAAATGGCTGGCAGAGGAAGGCCATTCCGCCTGAAAAATAAGAATGAGAAAAATAAGAAAAGCGCTACCCTAAGAGATCGCTTTTTCGCGATAAAACCGCCTGTTGATACCTACTTTGTTAATTACATATAATTTTTTGCTTTGTATTGCTCTTTGTGTGTGGTACTAAGATTAAGAAAAAAAGAAAAAATATATATTAAGAAAAAAAATTGTAGTTATGGAAATATTTCGCATATTACTTATTTGGTAACAGGTTGAGCCTATACACCTCAGCATCTTCATTTCGGTAACTTGGATGATATGCACAACATGCACGTTCTTTTGGGTTCTAATAACATACATACGAAAAAGAAAATTCTGTCAAATTGAGAGCCTCTTCCTTTTTTCAAGTCATTTAATCCGAGTAACATAACATTATTTGAAGACAATGCTTTCTTTTCATTATTATTTAAACGCATTATGTTACACAGAACTAGAAATATATATCAAGGTTTGAAATCATATCTTCTCGAAGTAGAACGTGTTTGGTTTCACTGGAAGATATTCGAGGTCCGGCCGAACCAGGCCGAGCGTAGACGACATTGACATGGCTTCACCACCGGAAGCAAACTGACACCTGGCAATACTTTGCGCACTCATACATAATATTGGACTCGAGTTACCTATTAATGGATAATCTGGATTAGTTTGCGGTTCAGTTTTCGTTTGCGTTAGGTGACAATTTTGTCGATTGTTGCAATTAATTTTGACAGTATATTTAGTATTATACGTCTATACGCATAGTTTAATAGGAGAGGCCTTCGTCCAGCAGTGGACTCTCATAGGCTGATGATGATGATGATGATGATGATGATTTAGTATTCCTGGGTGAAACATAAAACTAGTTTTGTTTTTTAAGAAGTTATTTGATTTCCAAGGATAGGTATATAAATTTAACATTCCAGTGCATAATTTTACTTACAACATGAAACAGAATCACAATTTACATAATTAGGAAACTATGTAAATCTATATACCTAAATTAAAATCGATCGCTAAAGTTGTAGGTCATTTTAAGACTCGAGAAGAGAAATGAAAAGAATACAAGGAGTGAAGAAATGTCACTTCACAGAACCTGTCGGAAGACATTCTGCGCTTAAACTAAAATATATATAACAGTAGCGGACGACAGCTTTGCCTATGCTGTCGTCCGATCCCAAGAGATTTGTTTATTCCTCGCAGGGCTACTCTTTATTGGATTTTTGCCATCTTTAGTCATTTACACATTATTGCTCGCACACTATCTTCACCCACACACACACACACACACATATATACACTACTTACACATCACGTACACAAACCCATCATTTAAATGTTCATTCTGTTAGTTACTATACCAATAGTTTAATTTTTAACCTAACATTATATTAGATATATTAAAATGTTCAAAACCTGTTAGTTCACTTGCGCTTCGCATTATTTTTGGAAATTCTGTTTGATCTGGCCCCCACGATACAGGCCTTGCCTAGTGTGGGGATCACTGTAACACTTATCAGTATGCAATGTATTTTTTGGCTAATAAACATATTTTGATTTGATTTGATTTGATTTGTTAGCGGTCAGCTGATAGTACCTAAGTACATAATGAAATAGTATATTTATCATTATAAAACAACTGCAAAATGCGTTATTAAGTAAACAGCAGAATGTGTCAAGATGTTTAATAGTTTTTATTTGCATTGGTATAGTGGAACTATAAATCTTTACATAATGGTAATGACCTTGCGTTATATATGACACAAAAGATAAAAAGATTCGTATTAGTAATTGGTCATTACATTTGCAATTCAAATAACTATAAGTAGAGATGTGATTTTTGCAGCACGAAGAAAATACCGACCAAATGCTCAACAGACCACGCATAATTAAACATTCCTGTATTTATGTATACAAAAGGTTAGGTTTACATATCTAATCCAAATCTTTGAAAATTCTTGGAATTTTATTTAAAGGATGTAAATTGGCAATTATGTGATGATCTAAAAATAGTATATATTATTTAATTGGGTAGTAAAGTTGATTAGAGCTAACAACCGAGTATTCCTCCAATAGTTGTCAGCATTGATTTAAGTAAAAGGGGTAGATATGGTACCAGGCGCACGAAAGTGTGCCATCGAATACAGGTCCCGGGACCTGTTTTGAATTAGTCGTGTGATGGCAGCCCATATGTCAACAGCTTGTCAAGATCCAAAATCTCTGTAACGAATATTTGCTTAAAAGCGATAATCATGCCGTGCTGTGCCTTTTTTCAGTGTTTTAACAGCTCAAAGCATAAAAACAAAACTCACGGAATCACTTTTCATGCGTAAGTACTGTTTATAATTTAATAATATATTTTTAGGCAATTCAAATTTTAAATGATTCTTGTTTATGAGTGAGAGAAACAGATATATATCTAATATATACGAGAGCAACACGTACATCGTCACGCAATAACGTCAGCAAATAAATCTTGATCAACATGTATTTTTAGTTCCTGCGCTCCTATTACAAAGTCTATTTTGTAATATTTATTTTATACATAAAATTAATAGCTTATACGTATGTTTAGGTTTGGTTGTAGCATAACAATTTAATACACGTACAGATTTCCTGCCGACGAAGTATGGAAAGATAAGTGGATCGCAGTCGTACGCAAGCAAAGAAAAGACCCAGAGTGGACATCTACCAAACATAGTAGAATATGTTCCATACATTTTATACCGGAACATATTTATACTACCAGCAAAGGCAGACGACGAATAACAAAAGGCGCTATTCCGTACTTTCGGGTAATCGTGATTTTGTGCACTTTATTTTATCTTGAATACATTTATAGAATATAGCCCATCAAAACTTTGATGGACCAATCACAACTATTTTTTCAACAAGCGTGCTCGTAACGTAGGTATTATTGAACCGCTTTATGGCTCATAATCCAATATCCGTACTTTTTCATAACATTACTGTCCTAGTGCGGTAATAACATAACCCAACCAAGTTAAACATACTTTACATTTTGTTGTATTTTCTGGTATTTCTTTTATGTAAATTGTGGCCTTAAAGTAATGAACAAGAATAAAATAAAAAGATTGAACGTAAATTTCGGATAGTATCTAAGTAAGTAGTAATTACCTAGCAACAAGGGTTAGTAAAAGTGTTAATTTAAGTCAGTTATTCCTCGCGAATGTGTTGAAAAACGTCGTCGGTAGTACACATCAAACTAGTTTAAGCGGACAAAATAACGAAAAGCTATTCTAGAGTATCGACCGGAATATCAAATATGAGTATCTTCATGATTTGATTTCTAAAATCAATTTATATTTTTGAGCCTTTTCGTACGTTGTCACTATGGTACTTCACTTAAATTCCTTGACCATACCAAACTTAATTTATAGCTTTTGTTGTTTTATTATTTTTTTACTTCGTTGTTTAATGGGAACCGATGAACTTGTTGGAAGTCTTCGATATTTTTTCTGATTTATTGAGATTCTTCGTGTTGTTTATCGTTAATTTTGTATATGTCACATAATAACCTTATTTTACATTTATTTGAGCCCATATAACATAAGAAAATATTTTAATAAAGGAGAGAATAATAATATTCCTTTATATAAATGATTACACCATCTTCACTATTAAACCATCTTTCATTTAATTGTTTCATCATGAAATGAGTAGGTACATGTTACTCGTATTGTTATACCGACGCTACCGAACTAAAGGTAAATGGCGTAATTCCGATGATACCACGGGCGTCGTAGTCGGTCCAGTATAAGGGAGACCCAAATGACCGTAGTAAATGTATGCAACCAGAGGTCAGCCCTTGAAATTGACAATATCTAATCCCAAAACTCGGTAAGCGATGTACCAGGAGTAGCGGGATTGTTAGAAATATTAAGAATAGAAAGAATATGCAGATAATGTCTTGCTTACACTAAGATCTAATTGCTATGTATGTCTCTGTTGCTCTATGTGTATTGCGCAAAATATGGGGGTCTCGTTTGCACAACCGCATATTTCGTATTATTTTATCTCTATTACGCATTGTGCACATAGACATTACAGTAGTGTGTAGTATTTGCAACGGTGTGGGTGCGGGTATCGCTTGCCGTGTTGACAAACTATGAGCGTCACTCATCTACCCCTTTTACTTAAATCAATGGTTGTCAGTTAGAATTTATGATTGAACAAATTGCTGAAATTTTCCAGAATGCTTAACCTTTTAAAACATAAAAAAAATTAAAAAATGCCCTACCTACAAACATCTTAATTAACACTAAACTTAAGAGTTTTATACGCGAAACCTTTCATTAAGTAGCAATTTGCACATCAGTAGTAGTACATGACAATTAATTAGACACTAATTACAGCACCCACTTAATTGCATACCTAATATACACCTAAGTGCAAAACGGACTTGGAATGGCTATTGAAAATAGTACATTACAAAAAAAGTTTTTCCACGTGTAAGGGACGATTTTTTTCATAACAAGTGCGTCAAAAATAGAAATTACCGCGCGCGAACCTTGCGCAAAGTTCGTTTTTTGCGCACTAGTTAGGAAAAATATGTTTAAGTGAATTCAAGTTGAAAAGAAAAACAGATAGGATAACAACAAAATACTACGTCTTACCAAACCATGATGCCTGTTTTTCGTTGATGGAGAGCCCTTCCTTAGCGTTCAGCACCTCGGGCAGGACCATCGTCACGAAGCTGATGGACATGCCGAGCCCCACCAGCAGCAGGTCTAGCGCCAGGCATGCTAGCACCTGGAAAACAAACGAGGCGGCTATCATTGCAATCATGTATTTTTTCAGACCATTTATTCGAATACGGGTCTTTTCTTCCCTGCTAGGAGGGATCGAAGTGGCTGTTTTCTGTTCAAGGACTTTCTATTGCCAGCCTAAAAAATTACAATGAAATATGAAAATAAACAGTACGTTCATAATTGATATAAAAATCTTGTTTTTGATCTTCAGAATCGATTATTTGCATAAATATTAAATATGTGATATAGGTATCTTTTATTTTTCTCATAGGTGGTGTGAAAAGCAGTATGTGTCACACGGTATCAAAATTATTTCGTCTTGGGCGTTAAAGCTTGAATCCTTCATTACGCTCAGGATTCCACTTTAGAATCCTTCCCTACGGTCGGTATTCAATTGTGGAATCCGTCGCTCCATTCAGGATTCAATATACGCCCACGCCGGAAATATACCATTTTGATACCTTGTGACACAATCTACTATTGTTAATTTACTATTGTTATTGTTAATTGTTGTGGCTCTAGCACATGTGGTGCGCGTCAGCAACTCGCGGCCACCTCGCAGCTCTCTACATATAACCGTAAAAACACCCGAAGCTGCTGTATGTGTTGATCGCCAGTTACTTCCATTGTTTTCTATGATTTTAGTATGTTTGTCCTACATGATCTAAAATCTATAAAAGATGTCTTTGGTTACTGTTTAGTCATCTGAATTTAGACCATATCATATTGTTTTCATTTAATCGTATAAATTGTAATGTAATTCATTAAAATGGTTGTTATTTAGATTTTAAACCACAGATTCATACTGCGGTTTTGTCATTTAATAGAACAACCGCTGCATATTTAACATAACTGAATCGCTGCAGCAGCATGGGATCTATTCTAATTTCTAGATCCAAATGGTGTACTCATAATGCTGTACGTCGTACCTACTTAATTAAGTAGGCTTAACAAATTAAGACCAATGGATAGGGAATTTATGGATAATTCATCTAATCCAATTAACAAACGAGTCTATTGATCTTAACTAAGGAAGACGAGTTCAATAGGGTAATGTTAACTTTCTTTTCATCTTAAATGAACCTTATTAACAGTGAATGTTTGGTTATGAATTATGATTAAATTACATGACAACCGGCATGCATCAAACAGCACATCGATTAATTACTACTAGAGGTCAAATGGAACCGAACCAAGGCGATGGGCGGTCTCGCGACCGGTTCGTCAACTGGTTGTCAGATCAAGGGCTTCTTCGCCCTATTAATTAGGGAAGTTACAAATAAATACATAAACCAACAGTTTAATAGGTAAAGGGAAACTTACTTAAATAAATGAATTATTTATTTTTAATTGCCTGTTTTTTATTTGTTTACGGAAGTATTGGCGACAATCTGAAACAGATTTGCGTAACTGTATCATTTTATATTGTTTTTGGTAAAAACGAGGTTCGACGTCAAAGAAGGCTTTGTCTACAAACTTTTTGCTTGTAACAGAGTCGACTAATAAAAAACTATACCTACCAACATATGCATGGAATGTGCGTTTTAAATGTTTGTCTTCTAAAAAGGCATAAAATGAAGGGCCTACGTGATATCTGGCAGGTAGCGAAAGTTGTAGCCAATGTTTTCTCACTAGCGATAGGGCGGCAAGACGGACAGTGTAAGTAAGTATAGGTAGGTACTTTGCACCTTTCTAAATTCACCAGTGATATAAATATAAGTAATAATTATTCAAATCGTTAGTGACTGATTCACTACAAGGATCGATGAGTGAAATAGTGCACATGTAGGTACCTATTACGTATATCCCGCTTATGAAGCTACCATAGGTTTTGGTAGCTTCATAATTTTAATTGAACACTTTTACAAATGCTTAAATAAATGCTCTCTTTCATAATGTTCAAATATGCACTGTGTATGGAGGAATGCTCGAGGAGGTTCCGTGAGTACCCTCTTGTTTATTTATAAGGGTCGTCAAGAACTGTATCGAGGTTGGCAAAGTGCACGCTACAGCCTTGGAGTTGCGACAGTCCATAAACTACGTAAGCTGCTTATTATCGATCGGCAACGCACTTGCAATACCACGGGTGTTGTGGGTGTCCATGGGCGACGGTGGTCGTTTACCATCAGGCGATGCGTCTGCTCGCTATTCCATAAAAAAATCATTGCATAGCTCATTTAATAAATCTAACCAATTCGACGGGTCATAGGTATATTAGGTACTTACTAAAAATATAACACTATAAGTATAACACCCACAATGTTGCTGGAAATGACTTCCGATGCTGTCGGCAATAGTGTCTCAGCGATATACATTTTATCAATTTCGGCCTGTATAATTTATGTTTTTATTATGCAAGAGTAGGAATCATCTGTCAATACAATGTTAAATTGAACGGAATTGATGGAGCATTGACCTCTGCGCCTTCTCACATTTCCCATCTATACAAGGTGGCCAAAAATTAAGTGCATTCTCGTTGCCTGTGAGGTTTTGGGACTCAGAATAAGTACCCTAGGAGGTTTTTGGAAGTTTCAGAAGGATTGATTTATTTTAAATACTACATAAGTACCTGCTAGGTTCTACTGTGAGTACTTAAAACGATTACTTCTGAAACTTGAACTAATTTCTAAAAATTCCCCTAAGGCGCATTCTGGTTCTCAAAATCTCTCTAGCGGCGGGAACGCACTTATTTTTTGGCCACCTTGTATGGATATACATATGGCATTGTAGATGAGGTACCAGTACTTAACCTATTTATGGTCATTAGACAATGAAGGTAAGTGGAGGAAACTGGCACAGTCGCAGACTATTCATGAAACAGTTTTAGGATGTACTATGATGATGGTGCGTTATTGTTATGTCCAGTGATCGGTTTTTGGATTCACCCGGCGGGTCTCCTATAGTAACTTGAAAAATAGACTTTAATTATTTACACGTATTTCCATGCAATTTGATATGTTACTGTTCATAATGTAATAAAATAGTATTAATTTGTTTTATAGCCACACCCGTAATTTTTTATACGCGAAATCCCGCTGATCACTGGTTATTGTCCTTAAAGAAAAATTTGATAACTGTCATTTAAACAGTATTTTGATTATTACACTAAACCGTATCAGTAGAACTTTTAGAACGGAGAAAATCCCACATCATTCAGTCGCACATCATCAAATTAAAACATCCTGATGTATGTAAGAGTAACGTGTTTATAAAAGCTTTTTGACGTGTGATATTTATCTGATGACGCAAATTGCATATAAATGATTATTATCTATTAATGTTAATATATCTACATACAAGAGGACTTCAGTTTTTGCTTTAGTATTTAATTTACCGTTGAATAAAATAATAAATATTGTATGCATCCAAAAAAACTAATTCGATTCTACTTTTTTGTTACTAAAAACTTGGCTATATATTTATTGGGTATCTGTACTTATTAGTAAAATTAAGGCATATAAAATCCATATATCGTAGTGTCACAAGCAAATCAAGTTGAGTTTTCTGTACTTCGCATGCGACTTAAACTCGCACGTGTTGTGCGGTGTAGGCAATTAATAATGGTCACCTAGGAAATAATTGTTTACATTAGGATAGATTGTATAATAATTTCTCGTCATTATTTGAGGCCTTCTCCCCTTGTTAGACCATCCACTGGTTTACCAGAATAATATGAAATAAGTGTACCTACCCGTTTATTTTAATAGGCACCACCGTTATATAAAATTTCCAATTTCTTAAGCATGGAAAATATACACCTTTGTTGTAGGAAATCTTTGACGGTCGTCTGATAGGCTTAATTATTCAATTCAATTAATTACCCTTGAGAATTTTACAACATAAATCAAACTAACCTATTAATACTTATAGGGCTATAAAACTGACGACTATTGTTTTTATATCAATAAAAAAATTAAAATATATTTACAATGCGAAGGCGTTCCAAAACATAGTTATTTTACTTGTACCTACAAGTGAAAGGACTATGTTTGGATTTGAAGATACCTGTGGGCTCCTTATAATCTTTACACTTCATGTACGGCTAAGAGGAGTAGGTACTTAATACCTACCTAACTTTTCAGTGTACATAACCTTATTTTTAATTTTCAAATGAGCATACAGAAGATTACGTAGTACCTACTTGTATTATTATATAGGTACGTAAACAATAGGAAAAATCTTAGGGACCTTATCACATTTGCAATTTGTGAGTCAATTGAAAGCCGGTCCAAACGCTTTGTCTGCCTTGCTTTTAACTCGTTTTTGGCTCTAATGTTTAAACTTTTTTTGCACTTATACCTACTCGTATAGGTAACTGAAATGGTTATTCCATCCTACACTATTCAAAATATATTTATGAGTTTGAAACCTATCTATGCTAACAATTGCTAAATACAGAAAACTTAATATGATTTTGTTTCTAAGAACGTTTTTCGGACACCGAGTTAATTGGAGACGATTGTAATGTGTAATTTATTAAGTATCCGTATTTTTACGAGTAAATCAAAATATTTAGGCACATAAAAATAGTTAGTAGGTACTGAATTTAAAATAGTACTTAAATTATTTCTAGAATATTTGTAAATAGGTATTATATTACGTTAAAACCAAATGTTACTCCAATTTTCAGTAAACCTTATCGGCTGCCGCATGCTCATAAAACTGAAGTAAATTCTCAAATTAATAATTTGCTAAATCAAGGCATAATAGAACAATGTAGGAGCGAGTGGTCGAGTCCCTTACTTTTAGTACCTAAAAAAATAGACGAAAGTGGACAGAAAAAATGGAGATTAGTCATTGACTACCGTAAATTAAATAATTGTATCGAAGACGATAAATTTCCGCTCCCAAACATAACCGAAATATTAGATGCTCTGTCAGGTAGTATCTATTTTACACACTTAGATTTACACCAAGGATTTTACAATGTCGACTTGAACAAAGATAGTCGCAATTATACAGCGTTCTGTTCAGGACAGTACAGGATGGTTAGAATGCCTATGGGACTAAAGACTAGCCCTGGATCATTTTCACGCATGATGAATATGGCTATGGCAGGTTTGACTTACGTACGTATGCAGGTATGTTTCATATATCTCGATGATTTAATTATTTTTGGAAGAGATCTTCATACTCACAACAAAAATTTACAAGATGTCTTTGAGAGGTTAAGAACAGTGAATTTAAAATTAAACCCACAAAAATGCGAATTTTTGAGAAAAGAGATATTATACTTAGGTCATATAGTTACAGGTGATGGCATCTTACCAGATCCAAGCAAAGTAGATGCAGTTAAAAATTACCCTCGCCCAAATAACTTGGATGAACTGCGTAGATTTATAGCCTTTGTGAATTACTATAGGAAATTTATTCATAATTTCGCACAAATAGCTTATCCATTAAATAATTTATGTAAGAAAAACGTGCCATACCAGTGGAATTCTGAATGTGAAAAATCGTTTGAACAATTAAAAAGCAAAATCAGTTCACCACCAGTATTGCAATATCCAGACTTTTCGGAACATAATCAATTTATTGTAGAAACAGATGCATCAAATGTTTCACTAGGAGCAATTTTGTCAAATCAGGATGGAAGGCCAGTAGCATACGCTAGTAGAAGTCTAAATAAAGCAGAGAAAAATTATCCAACCATACAGAAGGAATTACTTGCAATTGTATTCGCTGTTAAGCATTTCAGGCCATATCGATTCGGTAAGAAATTTAAAATACGAACAGATCACAGACCACTGATTTATTTATTTACAATGAGAGACCCATCCAGTCGCTTAATGAAATTTAGACTTTTACTAGAGGAGTATAACTTTGAAATAGAGTACGTTAAAGGTTCGAGTAATGCGGCTGCAGACGCGTTATCACGAATTACTTTAACTACTGATAATTTAAAAGAGATGAATGAAAGTATTTTAGCCGTAACAACACGAGCACAAAAAAGAAGACTAGAAGAGAAAGTTAACCAAAATAACTTAGCGAGTAACCTTGACAGCGATTGGTCTGATCAACCAAAAGTTGTAGAGGTACTTGTCAAGCCTAAAGATTATACGGAGTTATTGTTTATAGAAAAAGAAAAACTAGATGAAAGGAAAAGAGTGAAAGTCGCGACAAAAGAAACTAAAACTTTATGTTACATACAAGATGACAAAAGAATATACATAAAATACAAAACTTCTCGATCACAGATTACGCGAGCCGAATTTGTGAGAGAACTTGTAGAAATGTGTAAAAAAATAAAAATGAATGAATTATATTTCATAAAAACAAAGCAAAATAATATATTTGTAAATAAATTACTCGTTGAGTTAAAAAAATATAAGGACAATGATAAACCACTATTATGTGTGTTAGTCGATGTAGAGAAAATAAATGATAAGGATGACCAGAAAGTAATATTGAATGACTTCCATCTCTTACCTACAAGTGGCCACGCAGGTGTGAGAAGGATGATAAACAATATCAAAAAATATTACTTCTGGCCAGGCCTTGAAAAAGACGTAATAAATTATGTCAAGCGATGTGATAAATGCCAAAAACAAAAGCATTCAATATATACGAAAGAACCAATGGTCATCACGACTACCGCTAATACAGCGTTTGAAAAACTATATTTAGATATTGTAGGTCCATTAGAGACGGATAGTAATAATTTTAGCTACATACTCACATTACAATGTGAGCTGACAAAATATGTTGAAGCGTATCCACTAGTTTCCAAAAGTGCAACAGAAGTAGCAAAATCATTTGTAGATAACTTTATCCTACGCTATGGAATACCGAAAGAAATAGCAACCGACAGGGGTACGGAGTTCATGTCGTCTACAATGACCCAGGTATGTCGTTTATTACACATATCAAAACTTAATTCCACAGCTTACCACCATCAGAGTATCGGCGCTTTAGAAAATTCTCATAAACACCTCGGATCCTATCTACGTATTCAAACCGATAATCATCCAGAGTTTTGGAGCAAATGGGTTCCCTATTGGTGCTTCTCATATAATACGTCCGTACATAGAGAAACAAATTATACACCTTACGAACTCGTATTTGGGAAAAAATGTAGTCTTCCAGGTAATTTTTTAAGCAACAACATAGATCCGGTTTATAACTACGACGATTACCCCACAGAATTAAAGTTTCGGTTACAGTTATCACAAAAGGAGGCAAGAGACAATTTACTTCGCAGTAAAGCACAACGGAAACAGAAATATGATGTTAACGTAAAGGCCGTGATATATCAGCCGAACGATTTAATTTTAGTACGTAATGAAATAGGTAATAAGTTTAAACCAGTATACTTAGGCCCTTACAAGGTCCTCCAAGATGTAACCCCGAATGTAGAAATTATTAAGGACGGCAAGTCCGAAATCATACATAAAAATAGGACTAAAATATATTATCCTAATATATAGCATAATAGTTACATAATAAACACGCACGATTGTATCAATCAAGTAATGTAATCAATATAAGAAAAAAAAAATTGTATACATTTTTTTTTTCTTTTCATTTGGATGGGAGGTGTGGTGTGTCACCTCTATACATTTATACTCTATGTAACACTAATTGTATATTTAAGGTGGAATACCTAAAATACAGGCCAGTATTAATCCAGCGCTCACTCGTTTCATTACTCATCCTTTCCTACTCTTATAGCACCGCTCACAATTTATTTGTTTTACCAAAGGTTGACTGGTTTAAATAGACATACGGTAGGTATGTATGTATGTTTAAACCTATATGAAAGAGAAGCAAACCTTTTAGCCTCGTGATGACTAAGTACCTACAAAAGGTACATTACAAAAAGATAGTTTTTGTTCATATTCCTCGATTTTTAAGACTTCTTTTTAATTGATGATTTGAAAAGTATTAGAAAGCATGCAGGATGGAAAGGGACGACGACCCTTCTCGCTACCGACTGAGTCTACCAACCGTTACTATGAACTTTAAGTACCAACATCGAAATATGTTTAAAAAATTAACCCCTTATACCAGTACAAATGGTTAGAGTTAAATAGCATGGAAAATCCAATTTTCCATGTACGCATTAGATGTTGGTCGCATACTGAAAGTTCATCGTAATGGTTGGTAGACTCGGTCAGTAGCGGGAAGGTTCGTCGTCCCTTTCCGTCCTGTATACTGGCCTGTAAGAAAAATAATTAAATTACGAATATTGAATCTATACGAGTACATACCTGTGAACCGACAATCCTCGTCCTACTGATGGTCGATTTGTCGTTACGTATCTGTGTTTGAGTCATTTTCACCACCGATGCCCGTCGAGTCGCCTCGCCAAATCTCACGCACTTTGACTAATGTGCGACTGATTCAATATGTTATATTCCACAATTAAACCATATTAAACATACTTATGAAGTTTATTGCACACTCGACAAGTTTACCTAACAATTAAGGTAATCTAGGCTATATTTGCAATAACAATGTTAAGGCGGGCACTTCTGACACATTTAAAACACATATGTCATTAATTTGGGCGAACGTTGTATTCATTCTGATTTTTAATCAAGCATCATAATGTTTCTCGATCAAACCTGTTGAAACAGTTTACGACTTTGAATAAAATATTAAATATATTTTATTTTAACACATAGCGCCAATAAAACAACAATTCGAGTCTCTAAGTGTATTAAATTATCGATGTAACGCTCGTTTATTTACATAAATATTCGTCTATTTATTTTTTAACCCAGACAGCATGCAGCGGGTTTTTCAAAAATAATAATTAAAGACCTAATTTTTGCATTCGGTAAGTTGTCAGGGTGCTTAGACATGTTGCCAATCATCATCAGCCAATTGACGTCCACTGCTGGACATAGGCCTATGTTGCCAATCGCTAACGCTTAATCGTCAATCATTAGCGAAAGGCAGCTAACTGTCTTTGTTGCACTAATATGAAAGAGTAACAGAGAAGGAAAACTACGATACGCTACTAAGCGCTAGCGATTGGCAACTTGGCTAAGAATCCAGTTTAGCTACACCTCGATCAAGACAGCACTAGGTAACGAAATGTAATGTAGAGAACATCCTCCATCTCTCTTCCTCTAAATCGCGGTACAGACATTATAAGATGTAGGTATAAGTCATAACGGCCGGAATACTAAAAAAAATTTAGGCCTTCGCAAATACGTTTCGTATCTACATGCTATAATTATTTTGATCTCGTGGAAATAGCTAATAAGAAGTCCCCATAACCTGACTTATTATAGCAATGGATTAGATATCTAAAGCAAAGTAAATACTCAGAAAGCATTGTTATTCTACTACGTAAATACTAGAGTTGGTTATCAAATAGACCAGGGAGGAAAATCTATCTTATCTAACAAAGTAGGTATACTTACTGCCGATGCTCTTAAAATAAATGAGTGTGAAAAACAGTTAAAAAGTTATAAAGTCCCTAGTCAACCGACAATACCTATTATTAATAATTCTATGAATTTAATAACAATATAGTTAGATACCTTTTTTCAAATTCTAGGTACCTATAACTGAACTGTGCTACGAGGAGAATTCACATAATATTTAATTAAAATAATTATACATCTAGATCCTATCAAACACAAAAGATATTTAAATTAGAAGATGACTTCGTAGTTTTGAAGACTGCTTCTGAATGGTCAACATAATGCAAATAATAAGTACCTACCTAAAATTTGTAGAACCATCCGTCTTGAAACAGAAAAAATCCAACTCTATTAATTAAAATAAGTATTCATCAACTGTTTTGTCTAGTTTCTTAGTTATGACGTAGACATAGGTACAATTACTAATTAATGTGATTACATGAATAGGTTTTTAGAAATCAAACAAGTTATTTTACGAAGCGCCTCCTTAATGAATTAAGTAGTTAATTGATTTGTTATCATTAAGTTGCTTTTCATTGAGTAATTTTTGAGGGCCAGTTTTAAATTGGTTTAAATTGAATTATTAACCACAATCATTACTAAAAAATCTATGCAGACCACAAGTGATTATTACATCTGAAATATCTTAATGATGAACAGCGTCAGGTAGGTCGTGACATGTGCTCATACGTACAGTCCGCTACACAAAAGTAGGTACACCAAGTTCAAGTTGTAAGCTTTCACGGTACGTGACAAGTGTGATATGATATGCAGTGATCGGTTTTTTGGATTCCCCCGGCGGGTTTCTTATAGTAACTTGAAAATAAACTTTGATTATTTATACGTGTTTCCATGCAATTTGCCATGTTACTGTTCATAATATAATATAATAGTATTAATTTTTTTATAGTCACACCCGTCATTTTTTATACGCGAAATCCCGCGAGGGTGAATCCAAAAAACCGATCACTGGTGATATGATAACTAGGTATTACACCTTGATATTTAACTAGTAGGAACGAGTTTGACAAACTTAAACATCGACATAATTGATATCGAAAAGTCTTTAAGTAGGTAGTACCTACGTAAATAAATTTATAAAATAAATAGTGTGCCGTAACTTACACATAAATAACAATGATGCAAAGTAAGTACATTCAAAATCGCACATTCATGTTTATATCGTGTATTTAGCACACATCAACAAAAACTAATAATAAAAAATACTCTAACGCAATGGGAAGTAATTGTTAACAGGAAGTTTAAAAGAAATGCCTAAGGTAATTCCTGAATTCCTTAGTTACCTTATTTAGCATCTAACCCCCTTATACATAAACGTCTCTTAACAAGTCCCTTTCGCTATTAGATACAAATTCATAATACCTTAAGGGACAGACAATACTTAGCAGCGGCTTGCTAAGTTAACAAATGTTGATGAATAGGTAAGAAGGGGGTAAGTTAGTATCTTTATGAAAATAGGATGTAATAATCATCCTTTAGCCATTACGTGCCGTTGTGTCATTTGTCTAAATCATTGCATTGTGCTAGAAAAAATTCTAGGTATAGATATAAGTCTCATATAACTATAAAATACATCAGCATCTCTTCTTATCGGGCATTTATAGTTGATAAAACTGATATTAAAAAGTTTAAAAATCATAAATCATAACTATTCTATATTTCATATCGATAGCTTCGGTGGTGTTCGACGTATGTACCTATTTAACAATGTGACAGACAGACAGACGGACAGCGTCGCACCATTAGGGTTCCTTTTGTACCTTTTGGTACAGAACTCGAATAAAATTAAGGAACTTATCCAGCGAAAAAAACAGCGAGACAATAATTGTCCGTCTTACTCTAAAGTCTCGAAACGTCGGAGGTAATTTAATACGCGTTTTGTAATTAACGTTGTAGGTGTTTTTTACTTGTAACTTGTAAAGTTTTCCCAGAACTTTTAAGTTACCTATTCATGAAAATACTCAACTTATGAAAATTCATACAATTCTCAGAGGTTAGACAACTCTTAAATATATGATTTTAAATTAGTGTCCAGAGACTAAGGTCACCTGTCTAGTCGGTATATAAAAGATGAAATAAAGGTTAATTGACTAAAAGCAAATCGAACATTTTTACATATTTTCACGTCAAGGGGCATTTTTTTTTCAAGGTTGCCCTCATTTTTTGTTCTTTAGGTATTTTTTATAATATATATTTTGATTTCTACTCAGAATCGTGAGCTCTTTTGATCCTGATAGTAGAAAAAAGATGTCCCAAAATTTACATACTTTTTTTGAACTTTCTATTCCGTTACCGCCGTACGAAATGTATGATAAAATGGCAACAGATTGGAAAAACTTTGGGGCAAAAATGTACTACGATGTTTAGTCTTTAGGGTTCGGATTGTCAGTTTTTACAGTTATTCTATGGAACTGACACATTGCGATTCAGATAAGATCCTAAACTAATTCGCATTAGTAGATCGTGGTAGCACCCCAGGGCTGTTACAAGCGGAAGCGCTTTACACTTTTATATTTTTTACAGTAGGGAATTTATTTATATTACCTATTCTTAAGTTTGGTGTATTGTAATTTTCTCGTTAAATCCTGCGTTCGTGTGCTTTAGTGAATAAATTACTTTTTTTCTTACTTTCCTTCTTTCTTTTGATTGCACAGCTCCATAGCCCCTCACAGTCGGAAGATTTTTAGGGTTCCTGAAAAAATTGAACCCATTCCATGTCTGCTTGTCTGTCCGGTCACTTTTACCGAAATTATTATAAGAACTTAATACTGTAGAAAATAGATGCTAGCCGGATGTAGATACTAATAAGTAGATGTAGGTATTATCTGTGAACCGCATTAAGATATTCACACAAAAATGTATTTTTATCAAACAGATACGTGTGTGGTATTTGTTGTCTTTTAAAAATATTGTTGAGTCTTCAAATATTTTAGTAATTGAATAGTTAGCGCGAGAGACCAAAGTGTTAAAATGTTGTTCTAAGCATGTGACTTTAAAAAAAAAACCGGCCAAGTGCGAGTCGGACTCGCGCGCGAAGGGTTCCGTACCATTATCAATGTATTATTAAAAAAATACAGTTAAATCAACGTACCTCAAAAACTATAGGAGATATTTTAATCAAACCAAAAATCGTTGATAGAGTTTATTAATGTGCATAACATATATTTGTTTTAGAATTTTATATAGCGTAGTTTATAAAACAGAGGGGGGGGACACATTTTTCAGACTTTGAGAGCTGATATCTCGAAAACGATTTGCTTAAATAAAAATTAGATTTATAAACCTTCATATCATTTTCAAAGACCTTTCTATTAATACCCCACACGCTTATATACAATTAAAAAAAAATTCTATCCCTCAGTTACATGTATGGAGGGCCAGGGCTCAGTTGCATGTATTAGTATCATAATCTTGTAGCGGTTTATACAACACATATCGTTACCAAATTTCGTTACTGTAGCATTTATAGTTTCCGAGTAAATCGGCTGTGACAGACGGACAGACGGACAGACGGACAGACGGACATGACGAATCTATAAGGGTTCCGTTTTTGCCATTTTGGCTACGGAACCCTAAA
>JALPQI010011802.1:0-35260 GCA_025490895.1 Thaumatotibia leucotreta
TATGACATTTTTAACTTCAAATTTGGTCAGAAATCCGCTGTTGATTTTTATCCCCTTCCTCATGGGCACCGTGTATAATGGTACAGAAGACAATCTACATATAAACGCGCACGCGCAAACGCACACATAGACACCGAGTAGAGCGGTTCAGGGCAGTGCGCCTAGTGCGAGCGTGACTGCCGCGCACACTCGATAACTAGATATTTATTGTAATAATGGTACAACGACAAATAAGTTATCTTTACTGTAACGCGGATGGTTGTTTGAATTGAACATTAAACTATAAATTGGCGTTTTTAGCTAACCAGTGTTTTGCAACCAGTACAGTTAGGTAGTCAGGTAAGGCACCCGATCCCCGAAAAGTATTCTGTATGTTTTGACACCAAAAAAATATAATTTACTACAGTTTTTAATTCGCTTACCGAAAAGTAGATTGGTCCAACAAATATCGACGTGTAGCAAATTACATACCTGAAACAAAATAGATAAACCATTAGCGTATGCAGTAGGAGTACAAAATATTTTTATATTACTTGATACTACAGCGACATCTAGTTATCCATTTAAAATAATTGATCGGTAAAATATTTTAAAATCAACCATGTTTTTATGATAATGGCTCATAGGATTAAGTCCGCCATTTGTACAATCATTTTTCTTTAGTGCAATAATGATAAAAAAAATGTTAACCGCAGTTTGAACGAGGCTTTACAATGGCAGTCTATAATTATGTCATCGTAGCGAGCTGTCAAGGAATTAACAGAGTTGGACGCATTGCTCCCGTATAATTCACGTAAAAATAAAGCGTTATACAAACATTCTTGCGTTATAGAAACATGCTTTTAATTGAAATAAAATTCTCTGTTCCTATAGGCAAATATATAGTACTGATTTCTAACATATCGTTATAATGATCGGAACTTTGCAAAACTCTAACAAAACTTGTCAATTGGACATGAAAGAGCACATATATCCATAAAATATACATAATTATCTACACACCAAACATTGTAAGTTCAAGATTCCGAGATAGATAGAAATTGGGTATAGATTTTTCAAAAATATTCATATTTTTCTATGCGTTCCCATATGTCAATTTCAAGTTTATTTAAAGTTTCGCATCCATAGTTCCGATCATTCCATATCAATGCTTCTAATAAATATTCACAGCTACCAGTCTATATTTAATACAGTTCAGTTCGGTGTGACAGCCGGCCAAGGTAACACGTTTTATTACGTGTGAACGAAAATTTGACACCGCTCTCGTGACGCCCTGAGCGGTTGCCGATAGCCAATCCAGGGCTCCAATTAGGACGTAAGGGAATGTAAGGACTGATAGGAACCTTAATGGCATATCTCCTTGGTCGATACCTAATATTAGGTCATTACGTTTATATGAAATTCGCGTTCTGTATGGAGAATTTTGAGAAAAATCTATTTTCCATACAATTAATTTTGTGTAAATTTTTTTGATGTCAAAATCAAAATAAACCAAGTTTTGCTAGTAATATTACACTTCCGAGGGGTGTTTTGCTTAAGTATCTCTATTTCATAAAACATACATTTTTAATTATCTATTCCAAACAATGAACCGGCAGCATTATGGCAAGAGTTGTTTTTATAGCTTATTTTTTAATATTACTTAAAAAAAAACAAATATTAGTATGAAAAAACCTTTGTTACATAATGGCCTGTTGGTAGTGTTGGTCCTGTAATCATCATCATCATCAGCCTATCGCAGTCCACTGCTGGTCTGTAATAGTCGCCTGTAAAATTTTCCCAGTAGCATTTTCCAAGGTATTTATTTATTAATTCCATTCCAGACGCTCACGCATATTATTTTGCTCTTGATAACATAAAGCCCTTGGTATGAACAATAAAAAAACAAACATGCAAATATTTGTCATAAAACAAATGATACCTATACGACAACAAAAAACAGTCATCATCGTCCTCTAAGATTGATTTCGTATTTACGCATAAAACCACAAACTTAATTTTGCTATCGAATAAATAAGGAACTACTTATCATAGCACACAAAATGAAGTAACCAAATAGATAGCAGTGCCTCATCTAGCCGCACAAATAAGTTTGCATTGATTTGTATAAAAAACGTCTTCGCATGCAATACCTATAAAGAGGGGTCATGGACCGGATTTTACTGTCCTCTGGTCACTGTTTACGATGCATGAATAACAAGAAAAGCTACTTAGAATGTTTCCATACGAGAAAAATAAACTACGATTTGTATGAAGGGAAATGAGGTGAAAATATATTCATATCCTTGTGTAGTTATAGCGGATACTTTTCCAAAACTTACAAGAGGATCGAAATTCATGACAAAATGTATCTATTTAGAGGGAGTTAAATGGAAGCGCCAGGAAGAGTGGAACAATCTGACGGGGCTCAGGCATTCAAAGCTCTTTATGCACGAATTAGACTAGGGCTGGAGCAAAAAGCTTTGGAAATATAGCAAATGACAACTCAAACCCATAACGGGAGTGTTTACGGGACACTTTGGGGTCAAAACTCTTTTGGCCAAAATGGGTCTTTCAGACAGCACAGACTGCAGGATGTGTGGCGGGGAAGAGGAGACAACGAAACACCTGGCCCCTATACCACAAAACATTGTATAAATTCCCACACAAGAAGTTGACAATTTTGTAGAATTGTACGCTTGTAAAGTTTTGTGGTATAGGCCACTGATGTGCGAATGTCATGCCCTCGCCAGACTAAATGATTGAATGATGAAAGACTTCGGATCCGGCTATCTGGAACCGAAGGAGGTCAAAAGCTACCGCTAGGGTCCGTCCTCAAACATAGAGTTAATAGAACAACCCCTGGGGTAGGCAAAACAGGGGCGATTACACAAAAGATCCCAATGGGTCGAAGTGTATCCGTAAGGGCCCCACCAATAAGATAAGATACCTATTTTTATTTCGTTGTGGCTTATGTACTAGTATTTTTTTGTAGAATTCTCCACCAACCTTTATTTAAACAAAATCTGAAACATTTCAAAATTAAGTAGGTATATTTTGATTCCATTTTATTTTGATTCCTCTATTCCTTTACATTTAAGATAATTTGATCATGTAACTATACAAGTAACTATTAAGTAGACCAAATTTCAGACTAACAATCAGAATAATGTGAACGAGCGACAAAAGTCAGAATAAAAAAGATATATAAAAGATTCCCATTAAATCTCAAATATTTTTCGGGAAATACAAGACATACTCAAAGTCGAATCGCTAATTTTTCAAACAGGAAAAAGCATTAAAAATGCCAACCTCATAAACCAAAGTGCTTTCTGCGTCCATTTAATAAAGAAAAACAAAGGCACTTCCATCATAATCAAATACCTCGATCAGGCGCCTTGTCAACTCAAACCTCTATTAGACAACAAAGGGAGCTCAGAGCTGCAAAAATATCGGTTCATTCAAAGGGGTGAGTCAAATTGACAGCTAAATTGATCATAGAGAAGCCTTTGACACAGTTTTCTAGTTCGGTTTTCCGGGGAATGGAACGACAAAAAGTACCCGAAATCCGGATGGTACTCGTTCCTACGTTGAGTTAGAGGGAGATTTAATCTGAAGCTGGAAGCACTACCAGTATTACCAAGATGGCAATGTTTTTAGAAATTACTAAGAAGATGGGCAATTGCTGGGTACCCATAACTGCTTGTTCCATCAGACAGGATAGTACATTGTGCTTCAACCAGACGTTTCAAATGTTTTTTAAATTAATAATATGAGGAGAGATGGGCAATTGCTGGGTAGCTATAACTGCTTATTCCATCACTTTATTCGTAATGACGGCAGTAAAAATATATTTGTCACCACCCGAACTCTTCCCGCGGGTATCCCGACTGAAGGATGTGTCACTGACCATTCTTTGATAGAAAATTGATGATGGGCAGCAGCGTCATCATAGTGGACACATTACTGCGATCGTCAATCCGCTTGCCCAGCGTGGTGATTATGTACTTGATTATGTACAGTACTGAGATAGGTTGATGATGTATTCCTCGTCTTTGATACCACTTCCAGCATATATAAGCAGTGTCAGCCCGTCCATCGGTGCGTGAACCGCCGTCCTATATCATCCCAGAGAGGCCAACCGCTAAATTAGCAGAGGCTAGCCAATGAAAAGATTTCCTTTATCCCATCTTTTACAGGACTAGACTTTGTTGTTATCCGCAATTTTCCCTTCAGATCATTCTTGGAACGTTGGAAATATTTTGTAGAGGAAATACATCACGTTTAAGTAAAATTTTTTGATTATGTAAAGAGACAATAATAATGTTTTTTCCTTCCACTGACATTACACGTTAATATACATCGTTAGTATACATCATTGTTTTATTTTTGTCTCTCACTATCATATTGATTTTCATTATATATTCCAACGACTGTAAATTCTTATGAATTGACATTGTACCTATTGTTTTATTGCATACAAACCAATTATTTTTCTTCTTTCAAATTGACAAGTAATAAGATTGTAATTATTGCGAATAAATGAGTATGAGTAAGTACAGTTGCCAGCAGATACATCGTAGCGTCTGGACCGCTCAAAAATATCTAAACACGCTTCTATTGTTATGGCAATAAAGGCGTGTTCAGATATTTTTGAACGCTCCAGATGCCACGCTATATCTGATGGCGATTTTACAGTCACCGACAATAGTAGTTATCTTATACCACAAAGGCTGCAAAGCTATACACGCTCTTAAAACGCAATAACAAAGTTCGGTGTTTTTTTACGCACTAGTGCGAGAAATGTTTTAGTTCTTGTGAGATCGAATTCTCGGAGATCCATTTGTACTGAAAAACGTCGAAAAGTAAATTCGTAACTCGTATCGATTTAAAACACTCATATGACTTTTTTTGTGAAAACTACAAAATGTTGATATACAAACTTTAATCACGTTAGATTTTTTTTTGTCACTGGTAGACAACTGAGCTCTCAGGCCATCTGATGGAAAGCAGGAACTGAGGCCCATGGACATAGTGATCAAAAAATCGCCTTACCTTACTACCTTGAGGACTTAGTTAGATGGATTACCTCTATATATGCCAGTAATTACACCGCACCGGCTATCTTACTCCCAAACCGAAACACATTAGTGAAAACACTGCCATTTAGCGGCAGGTTAACGGGTAATATGGGCCGACGCTGCATAAGGTGTTACCACTAGCAAAAACGTGTAGTTTTTAAAATGCTATCAAATAAATATCGTCCCATTTTTAATATACACCTACTAATTAATTATGTCATCGCTGAAGAAAGGTCTATAACCTATAACATCCGTGTACCAGGGTTAACTTTCGCCGCCACGCTAAAAAAATCGTATTAACAAATCAAAAGCTTCATAAAGCTAAGAACTGCCACTGCAGGACAATAAAAAACGCTACTAACTATAAACATAGGTTTCAACAGTCTAGACGTCCTAATAAACCAAGCAGGGGTGGAACACCTAGGGCTCTATGTGTATATAAGGGAGCTACCCTATTTTGAATGCTTGACGGTAATGTATGGGATGACAACTCTATAATGAATACTTGGGCGGTTTGGGGTGGAATTTCAAAATGTAGCACATCTGATTTCGATGCACGGTTTAAAACATTATTCATTTAGGAAATTTGGTTGACGTCCTCTGTAAAGGTAAGTCGGTAGCGATATCCTGCGAATCTGGAGTCTGGAGGTTCCAAGTTCGAATCACGATGACGGCATTTATTTGTGTATTGGGGCATTTTCTTTTTTAAGGACACCCAATTAGCGTGACATTAAAAAACATTAGTTGCACTCAGGTTCGTAACGACAACTAAGTACGATATATTTAGGAATTTAAGCTTGATCGGCGTTTTTATATTGATATATAGCTTATAATTTAGAAAATTAACTTATAGGTTAACAAATTTAGTGCTTTATTGTCGTTACAAACATGAGTAAAATTAAGGTTTTTTAATTTCATGTTAATTGCGGGTCCCTTAAAGTGCTCAACGCAAAAGTGAAAAAGCTTTTAGATGCACGGTTTAAAACATTATTTATTAAGGGAACCGTTTCGTTGACGACCTCTGATATTGATCACAAACACATTTGTTCGTCATTCATGGTTGATTTTTATGTATTTAGTAGGTATGTATGTATCTAGACTATCGCCACAATTGTCCCATGATATTTATTTATTTTGTTTTACTATTTAGTTTAAAATATTGTTTTGACACAACGTTTGTGTCTCGTCACCGGTGATAAATATATCAAACAATATCAAAGCTAATAAAATATAAGATGTTTTCAAATTAGTCACGGATACCTTAGGGTATGCATGTGTTCATGATAACGAACAACTTTCCTTACGAGACTCATATCGAAATATCGCTTTTTCATACAAAGTGGTTTCATTTATAAAAAAATCGCTTTTTCATACAAAGTGGTTTCATCGGGTGATCAACGTTTCATGGAAAGTGATTTTAATATTTCGATTTTTCGATACGAGTCCCATAAGTAAAATGATTCCTTGTTATAAACACATGCATACCCCAAGGTATCAGTGACTAATTTGAAAACACCCTGTATAGGTATATCAACTCCGCTCTTACCACTGTTTATAATACTTACACATAAAATATATATTTTACCTCCACTAAACGAAAGTAAACACGAACGATCGCGTTTACATTACCTATTTTTTCGATCATACAAAATCCATACATACACTGATAGCGATGTTTGCATGTCACCAAACAAACAGCACGAAACTATGGAGCGCAAATATTGTCACTGTGCCAAAGATTATATAATACTAGTAGATATGCCACATAGGACAAGATGGACTGATGACCTGGTGAAGGTCGCAAGAGTCCGCTGGATGCGGGTGGCGCAGGACCGGTCATTGTGGCAATCTTTGGGGGAGGCCTATGTTCAGCAGTGGATGATGATGTCACATGGTTCTTATAGGCAATTTAACACATTCGCTGGCGGTTTCAGCTTTAGCCGCAATTGCCAATTGAATTTGAATTTTAAGACTTTGCACTACGGCCATCGCCGTAAGTACCGCTCTCCACGTTTGAACCCCACCTCGTACTTTAGCGAAGACAGCGAAGTAGGTGTTTTCTGTGGTGTATTCGATCTAATATTTATAAGACAATGTTTATTCAATTTAGGTACGTTACATTGCACTCATGTTAATATAAGAAATATTGTAAAAGTTGCTCTCAAGCAACGCGTAAATACTGCGAACTATATAATTATCTGCGATCTATATAAACATCGTCATTGTCATTTCAGCCTTTTATCGCCCACTGCTGAGCATAGACCTCTCTTCTAGTACGTCACTCATCCCGGTCCTGAGTCCATCTAACCCAGAAGTGTCCCGCAATTTTGCGAATGTCGTCTACCCAACGAGCCAAGGGACACTGGCAAACATATCTGTCTACACAAAAAATCTAGCTTCCAGAAATTAACAGTTTCAGCACCACGGAACTAAGTAATTATTATTGCTACGAGCTAACTAACATATCACATATTTCTATGTTCATAATAAATTTTCAGTCAATCATTAATCATTAAGAATCCTCCCATTCACACACGTCTGTAACTTCGGAAGTCGTTAAGTATTGTTTGTCCTTTTCGGTCTTAGAGACATATTGATAAGACCGAAAGGGACAAATAGGAGATGGACAGGAGAGAAGGGACAATTAGGAGACGTTTATGAATGTAAGGCTCAATAAGGCGCAGGATAAGGGGGTTTTATCATCAAGCTATTTTGACAGCCGGACTCTGGTGCGAAACTGTTAAATGTGGAAAATGGCATATCTGCTAATATTGTGTGATCTGCGAGCACATTGTCAGAAGTTTAGTTAGCCTGTACCGACAAACAACTCGTCACTTATGCACATGCAAGTTTCATTGTAGTAAGTTGCAGAGGTTATGTCGCCGAACTGCAAGCGCTGTCCATAATATACAGGGTGATTACTGATTACGGAGTCATGATCTCATGATCCCAACTGTGAAAAAGATGGTCTTTCTGAACATGGTTTCCCATTGAACAAATATGAAAATCGCGAAAAAACTAATTTCATACCGAGCGGTGCGGAAGTGTTCATAATTATGTACACACACCTGCAAGGAATTATACATATTAATGAACTCGAACATAACTAGTAAAAAAATTACCTACGTTTGTTCATACAGGGGCCCGTTTCTGAAAAGCTTGTAACTTGTAATACAAGCGATAGTTACTTTTTAGCACTGTAAATTAGATAAGGACTTCCGCTTGTATTACAAGTTACAAGCTTTCGAGATATCCCATGGACGGGAAACTTTGTTCAGAACGACCATCTTAACATATTTTCAAGTTGAGATCACGATCCAGTAATCAACCTATAAAGAGCGTATTATCTAGAATCTAGACCCCTAAGTTAAAACAAAATGATGACAGGTATAAGTCTAGTCACCTTAGCATGGAATAGATTCGACCAATCGATTCCCCGGATTCGAATCCCGGCAATGGCATTACCTTACCCAGTTTTTCCAAACCAACAGTTCCATTTCCATTCAAGCGAAACTAACGTGACAGACTCACAATAACACATATTCATACCTTTACAGTTATATTTTGGGAGTTCGTTCGAAAACTAAAGGCACATGAAATCTTTAGGCCTGCCTTACAGCCAGGCGCCTCCAATTTCCGCACAGACTTACACGTTTTAAAACGACACCTCCAAACTCCCTTTCCTTAAAAACGTACGCAAATGTACGCACGCGTTCAAAACTGAAACGTACCAAGTCTCATTATAACCGACTCTCATAGTCAACCTTAGCTAGTCTGAATAAGGTTGAGATTGGTGTGAGTTTTAGTGGCGTTTAGATGCGTTTCGGAGGTGGGAGGAGGCACGTCTGGGTGCACAATGAGGGTCCTTAGGAAGTCACTTCCAGGTGCTGAGTCCTGCTTTGGGCGTGGTACAAGTTACGAGAAGTAAGATAAAAAACCTGCTTTTCGTCAGGCGTCAATGACTTTTTCACTTTTTGGGACACTCAATTAGCGTGATATTACAAAAACTTTAATTGCAATCAGATTTGTGACAATTGTGCTTTATTTGTCACAATTAAGCACAAAATTTCAATAAAAACACGGTTTTGTTGTTAAGTTTATAAAGTATAATTGATATTATTGTCGAAAAGGCAAACTACACTCCGATTCCAAGTCCTATAATGTAAATTTAACTTTAGGATTAACCCCTGGAACGCCGCTGTCATAAATTTGCTTCTTGAATAATTACTTTAATTATTTTATATTATAGTCCAATTGGCTTGTGAAGGATCTGTCATTAGGCACTCCAGGGTGCTTAGCCAAGTTGCCAATCGCTAGCGCTTAAACGTCAATCGTAAGCGAAAGGCAGCTAACTGTCTTTGTCGCACTAATATGCAAGAGTGACAGAGAGGGAAAACTACGATACGCTACCAAGCGCTAGCGATTGGCAACTTGGCTAAGTGGAGTTAATGGAATTAAGTTACTGGAGTAATTGTTCAACTCCATGCTTGCCACCTCTGATAACGCAGAAGACATCATCGACATAACGCTTCCATAATGTCACTGCCCATGGTTGCACATCTATGCTGGCCTCAAAATGCTCCATCCAGATAGTCAATATTTTGCTAAGACGATACTTATCGGCTGTGAGAGCTGTAAGGGGGTAAGAGAAAATTCATTTGTTTTGAAAAGGTCCAATTACGAACGTACGGCTTACGACTAATACTACTTTGAACATTTTGTTCTTTTGGCCACTTTAGTTACATGTGTTTATATACAGTGACTTCTTAACATCAGCAAGCCATTTGCTTGGTTTCCACCGATTTACAAAAAATCGGCGACTGGTTCAAAATCCGCTACCGCCTATCGCTCGTGCACACTAAAGGGCCCCACAAGAGGGTGAAAAGAGTTGGTCCCTGAAAGATTAATCTTACATGGAAACTGTTTCTTTTCCCGACACGTCAGATTGACTATTCCGGTTAGGACGTTTAGAACCTTTGCATATTTGAAGATGTCTGGAGTGTGAATTAGAAGGTAAATAGCGGATGAATAATGTGTGAGTGTTTTAAAGGCCACGCAACAGCAGATGCGTGCGTGTTGTAACGTATGTAAATCTCATATAGATGGCACACGTGACAAGCAAGGGGTGTGCTATCTACTATGAGATTTACATACACTACAACGTACACGCCACGCGCACCCGCCTTTGCTGCGTGCATTCGATGTGGCTGGACACCACTTTGAATCGGAAAAAGTGTTAACCCCTTCATTGCCGACGCCTCATATTTTTAATCATCACGCACCCGCCTTCTACGCGACGACGCGAATTCGCGTCCACGGCATCACGTTAACATTTCAACGGACGCGAATTCAGGTCCGCGGCATTAGGTTATATATCACACTTGAAGGACGCGAATTCGCGTCTGCAGCATTAGGTTATTTCACACTTGAAGGACGATAATTCGCGTCCTCGGCATCACGTTTACGCATATACAGGGCGCGAATTCGCGTCTTCGGCATCCGAGATAAGAATTATGAAAATTACAAATGCACTGAATCCAAAAACCAGCGACGGTATAATATTATCCTTCATAAATGAAACAACATTTTGGTATTAGCTTTTAAGTACAGTTCATTTCTAATAAAAAAAAAACAAATAACTCGAGGACGCGAATTTGCGACCTCGGCATCACGTTTACGCATACACAGGATGCGAATTCGCGTCCTCGAGTTATTTTGTTTTTTTGGGTTGATTTCATGTGTATGAAGATTCAACTAAACCTAGTATCAAGATTCAACTAAACAGAGATAAAAAAAACAATCTAGAACAAAACGTTTGCAACGCTAATATTAAAAAGACCATCATTTGTGTACAAATCAAATTAATTTAAACATCATATACTTAACTACTCATGTAAGGTCATGAGGCCCTAAAATAAAGGTCATCTCATTCATAACGTTCATTATTATTAGACCTAATAAATTCCAAGCACCCATATTGTAAAATTTAACCCACAACAACCCGTAAACGACGCCATCAAATCTCCCTCATAAATCCAAAGGGTTAAATCCGACCGAAAATTTCGTAATATTTTCTATATTTTTCGGCCGGCGCCGTAAATTTTGATTCAGCGCTGAACCATAACTATATCCGAAAGTCGTTTCTGTTTAATGATGATGACCAGAAATATCCGGTGGATTTTGTATGTTTCTGCGTAAATTTTGTGGCAAAGTCGATAGAATGCCACCGTCGTAGCCGAGTCAAAGTCGAACGTGTATGCCTCTGTTAACATCATTTGTTCGACTCGGTCAAATTATTGTAGGAAACACATTACATTGTTTAGAAATTTGTTTTTCTCAAACTTGCATTGAAATGTTGCCATTACGTACGTAAAATTGGACCAGAAAGTACCTTGTCGCTGGTTCAATGATTGAAATTGATATGTACCTCATGGCATTTCATAACTACTTCGCAGTCCTAGTAATACAAAATACCGGAAGAACCTTGTAAAGTGACAGAACATCTTGGCATTTCACCGTAAAAAAAGAACTAATGTGAATGTTACCGGATAAAAGATTACCTCAAACAGTTTAAAAAAAAAGGTATACCTACAAGTTTTTTTTATATAGTAGATTCGTTTCATTCGTTGACTTAATTGTATGTGTAGGTACCTACTGTAAAAATTTCTTCGGATTTTTTATTTACTTGCGAGAAAAGTACTATACAAATCTCGGTGAGAAACAAGGTTCCCGGCCGCGTATCCCAATAGATCTACTTGGCCTAAAATTTCATACAAATATAAAGAGGATCGCATTTCCTATTCTAAAACCATGGACCCTTATTGAAGGAACCCTAGCTACATTAGTCTAGTTTGGGCCCTGGCCGCACGCCAATCGTTTAATTGATTCGGAGCTCGCGCCAAATTGCGGGCTCGCTTGTTTTGTATTGGTTAAACTGCAGTTTTTCGGTTACGCAAGGTAAACGCTTTAGCACAAGTGCAAAAATATGTATCGAAAAAATCCGCGCGTAAATCGTCGCGCCTGGGTATACGGTCACATTTCAAAATCGAATTTTATGGAAGACTATAGCGACCCACCCCGCACGGGTACTATACCTACATAAAAACCTTCCTCTTGAATTACTCTACCGATTAAAAAAAATCTCATCAAAATCCGTTGCGTAGTTTGAAAGATTTAATCGTACAAAGGGACATAGGGACGGAAAAAGTGTATTTTATACTATGTAGTGATGAAGGAAAATATGGTCACTTTTAGCACACAATTATATTTTAAGATATGGCCGTGTATCTGGCACGCGACGAAATATGGTCAATTACAATTCGGATTCCAATGTACTAGGACTTCATTCATATTTTCATTTAAAAGCTTCACTACTGTCGGAAGATTAATTGCAAATTGTTTCTTGTCTCCGCAATTCATAATCAACTTTTTTCAAAACTACAATTTATGTACAGTAACGTCTAAAAATATGTATACAAAAACAAGGTTGCATAGATATGTAGTCATACATTGTATCAAAAATATGTATCTATTACTGACACCAAAAAATGTATCCATTAAACTATTTCAGTATTATGTAATCACAAAATGCTTCACAAAGTTTCATACTTAAATAAATTCCATTTAAATGTATTCCCCTCGTAGTCAAAAATAAGTATACATGAATGGTTTCCGTTTACATGTAACCACACCAATTTGTCAAATATTTATATACGCCGTTTGATTCATAAATATGTATTCAGACAGCAAAAACTAACCTTGTCTGACTGGCATAGAATCGTAAGTTGTATAATTAACTGATTTGACAATTCACGAAAACAGTGCAGACTTGTCACTGCATACATCTATCTCACGATTATTCTATGACGCACTTGACAGTCCAAATTTTTAGATTGAGCTCAGTTGTAAATATTGTGTATTTCAGTTTAGGGTCATTCACAGAAAAGTGCCCTAAGCATTTTTTTGTTTTTATTTTAATAATATCAAGTTTTTCTACTCAATCAAAATCGGAACGGCATTTTGCAACTAACAGGAGAAATATGTCCCTAACATGTTATTCTCGCCATCACAAATATATATATTATTCAGGGTGCCTAAAAATATCTGAACATGCACTCTAATGTCTTGAAAATAGTCGTGTTCTCCTATATTTTCAAGAATCGAACCTATATTTTTATAATTGTCATCGAATTATATTGATAGACATTATTGTTGTCTATCTTGAATTTATTATTTATTACCAGCACTTCAAACCCAAACTTCTTTATTTCGAATTGCCCTAAGAAAGTAATAAGAAAAAATACAGATTTACAAGTGGTATTTACTTTATAATGCTTGACAAACAAAACATTTCTTCTCTCTTTCAGTTATAAAATAGTAGTTTTAATTTTAGTAACTAATGAAATAAAACTATGAAAACGGATAAACTCGCGTATATTAACTAATTTTAACTTCATTCCGACGTTTCGAACACTTTACAGGGTTCGTGGTCTGCGGATGACTGACAATGGAGGAAATTTGATAGATCTACCTCCATCAAAATAAGAAAGATAAGTACAAAACTACCCACCAAAGAAAAATTACTAAACCACAGACAATAAATTTTCAGGGTGATCTTAAGATGTACTACAAATGTTTTTTGAAAAGACTTGTCCCGCTGAGTTTCTTACCGGTCCCAATTTTGGGATACTTTCCTAACAATACAATCATACAAAGGAAGGAAATACTTCTCAGGCAGTGGCGTAGGGATAGAACCGGCGTAGATTATTTATTTTTTGTCTCTTGTCTTCATTCTGAAAATATTTGTAATGAATAACTAGCTTAATTTGCAAATTTTGTATGTACATCCACCCTTAAAATTTATTGTCTGTGGTTTAGTAATTTTTCTTTGGTGGGTAGTTTTGTACTTATCTTTCTTATTTTGATGGAGGTAGATCTATCAAACTTCCTCCATTGTCAGTCATCCGCAGACCACGAACCCTGTAAAGTGTTCGAAACGTCGGAATGAAGTTAAAATTAGTTAATATACGCGAGTTTATCCGTTTTCATAGTTTTATTTCATGAGTAATCCTCGCGGTAACCGAAGAAAATATTTAGTAACTAATATAAAATTATAATACTTATGAGTTTCATAAACAGCCACTACCTATTTTTAGCTTTAGATAGGTTCCATATTATAAAAGAAAGTCACTGGCCACATGGAAGAAACTTCATTTTAAAATCGATAACACTTAGACACGTCAAAACATCAAATCGTGTTTACATAATAATATTATCTATGAATCAAACGGCGTATACAAATATTTGCCAAATTAGTGTGGTTAAATGTATAAGGAAATTCGTGTATAGGTACTTATTTTTGACTACGAGGAGGATACATTTATATGTAATTTAATTAAGTATGCAACTTTCTGAAGCATTATGTGATTACATAATACTGAAACAGTTTAATGAATACAATTTTTTGGTGTCAGTAATAGATAGGTACATATTTTGGATAAAAATGTGTGGCTACATATTTTTCAAATCTTATTATGTATATATTGGCGTCTCCTCTGTTATTATAATAAGAGTAGGGTTTAGGGTCCAATGAATGAGACAATTACCAACTTCGTATTTGAGCAGTGGTTTATTCTTCACCAATTCGCGATATTAAAACATCAATCTTAAAATAACAAAGCGTATGAGACAACGTCTGCCACTGACCATTTCGATGACAAGAATGCCCCCACCGACCATCAGTCAGGTTACTTATAGGACTTAGAGGGTCCGGGCGGGTGCAGGTGGCGTGACGTCATAGTGGCGTGATCACCTGATCGGTCAGGTCAGGTGCAGCTGTTGTTTTTGTACATTGATTACTATTGGATATTTTTCACATTTTAAGGTGCGGTTAAACTAAAAGAGCATTCGCTGTTCTAGCGCCCGTTCTAAGAAATCAACCAATCACGTTTTGTGTACCGCAAAACGTGATTGGTTGATTTCTTAGAACGGGCGCTAGAACAGCGAATGCTCTTTTAGTTTAACCGCACCATAAGATTCTACATGATGACGCCGCCGTCACGGCCATACTGACATACGCACTTCCTCGTGCGTGCAGCTTTACAACAAAGCATATCAGAGTCGAAAGAATGACTTTAACTGTTCGATCATCCTGACTGATAAATTATCTTGTCTTGATACCACAAATGATAAATCAGGTTAGCCTGGCCCGAACGTCAGGACTAGCCTCTTAGATCCTTCTGCATGACACTGGAGGAGTCACTTCTTCTTTACCTGCTAGTCCGGGCATTGTTCTTTTTGCCCCTTTAGCGGAGTCATGTCCGGTGTCCTTCAATCAAAACGTACCTTATCCTTGGCTAGACCGGACATTATTGTTTTTGTCCCTTTAGCGAAATGATTGGTCCGACCCGACATCTTTCAATCAACATATACTCATCTTTATTGGCTAGACCGGACACTAATACTTTGTCCCTTTAGCGTGCTTAAAACTGATTGGTCCGGCATAGCCCTTCAATCATATTTTTGTACTCCCTTTTTTAGTTTTATTCTATTTAATTTTTTCTTTTGGAAAGCTACTATCTCTCAACAATATGCTGTCATTATCAATAACATTTGGCAAATGGTTATAGTGACAAAACGAATCAAACTATTGTCAATGTGACATACCGCCGTCACGTCATCATGACTAGTTGACTATAATTTTCAATTTTGTTTTTTTTTTATTAACTCTTTTTTTTTAATATCTAGTACAATGTTGATTCTATGTTGATTCTAGACCGCTTACGTAACTTTTTGTTTGTACTATTCTTTTTGTTGTTTTTTTTTTATATTTACTTTTATGTTTCTATTTTTTTTTATCATTATTTTTTAAATCCGCATTTCGCCCTCAGCGTGACCATTTATCCTCCTTATACATGTTTATTGTAATAAGACATAAGGCAATGCTTTTTTTATAGACTATCTAGATTTTTTTTTGACATAGCAATGTAAACCAAATTCAAATATCACCTCAATTTTAAACCGGCAATTTACATCGAACAAAAACTACTTTTCACGCTTTTGTCATTGCTCAGAAATTTGTTTTGAGTTGACCAAATGAAATATTTTATCGTTCTATTTTCATAATTCCTGCCACCTGTCATAACTATGTTGTAGCGGCTGCACTTTTAACACATTTCTTGTAGACACAAAATTCAATTTCAATTTTATTTCATCACCATTGCAAACATATGAAATAAACAACCAAAATATTTTTCTTCCAAATGTTCCACAAACAGGCCATGGATTAAACACAAATTTCGATTTATTGGAATTGCATTTGGAATATTTTTTTGCCAACCCGCGATACTTCAAATTTTCTCGCGCTCACTTTACGCTCAATATTCCCAGAAAGTAAAAAAAAATGTTTTTTTTCGTATGGAACATGTACGTTGTATTTGCTGAACATCTGAACGACTCTCTGATATTTAGGGTGTAAGTACCTAAGATTTTTTTTCTTTACTTTTGGGATGTTTTGAAACCAATAAAGGACTTTCATTTTTTTTTAAGTTTTTTTTTTTTTTACCCAGGTATTTTACTATGCACTAGATTACTAACTGACCAGATCAAAGAGTGAGGTAAGATAAGCAGCAATTTTGTTGACTTACTTCGATCGATTTTAATGCATAATATTCTTTGATGATATATGGTATGTGATATTTCTGACCATGTGAGCGTAATTTTTAAGATAATATTGATTTCAGGGGCACAACGTTGGTCGCCAGTTCTTGCGTTTTTTTTTTACTTTTTTTTTTCTGATGTGTTGGTATATTTCCTTTAAAACGATATTTAGTCACGATTGCAAGCTCGCCGTCAAGCGATAGATTCTAGAATATAGAACTTCACTTTTTTTTTTTTTTTAGGGAAGTTAGAATTTTTTTTGTATCAACTGATGCAGTTTTCTGTGAATATCAACTATCTATGTCATCAAAGTAACACTAAAGTCGAATTACAGGACTAAAGTTTTAACATTCTTACAAGGCCCTTAAAGGCTGCCACCCAAATTTGTTTCAAATTGTGACATCACGGTTGCCACTCAGTGATAAGTTTACTATGGGAGAACAAGAAAATTGCTATTTTAACTGGGAACTAATAACTTCAATATGAATGTTGTACAAGTATTTTTTTTTTAAACTACAGAGTGAACGGCGAATTTTTTTTTTGTAGATTTAACTACACTATGTCACAAAAATTAACACTAAGAATCAACACTATTGCACAGTAATACCAGCGTAAATAATAAATTGAAAAAGGTCATGAGCTTATCCTCGTCGTGTAAAATTATTCACCAATAGACAGCATGTCTCAAACTCTATAATTTTCACAATTAATTAATTGCAATTCTCATTTACATTTGTGCAACGAAAATGACAACACTTCAACGCTCATTAGCAGTGAAATTCTGACGCCGTAACTTAATCACATTTAAATTATTATTACTATTTGTCTATTATCATGTGCTGAAAACATGGAAATCCAAGAAATTGGCAGACGCTTTTAATTATATTCAAAGTCAATTAGTTAATCAAATTAAATATACTTTGACGCCGACCTGTGCCAAGTTATAGGCACACCTCATTTTAAAAATCAAAGTGTCCTCAATAAAGGCTGTTAGTTTTTGTACATTGATTACTATTGGATATTTTTCACATTTTAGATTCTACATGATGACGCCGCCGTCATATACATACTTTTAGACGTGACTGTACATTGATTAAATATAACTTCTCTACTTAACCTAACCTATATCTAAGATTGGCCTTTGTGGCATTGTACCAAGGCTGCTGGCGGCATTTCCTCGCTGTATCGCAATACTGATGCGGTGTGCGAGGAAGTCGCCAGCTCTTCGCTCTTTTTTTCTATATTTCTATTTTTCTATATTATTGCCATGGCTACGGTCACCTGAGCCACGCAGGTATTAAAGTCAAAAGTCAAAGTCAAAATATTATTTATTCAATTAGGCCCAGCAACGAGCGCTTTTGAATCGTTAAACTAAAAAGCGAATGAGAGAAAAAAAAACTACCTCCGGTTCTAACCCTACACCACTGCCTGAGAAGAATCCGGCAAGAAACTCAGCGGGACTTACTTTTTTCAAATAATAGTTTTATAACATCTTACGGCTAACATGCATTAATTAAAAACAAACATAAATTTGATTTAATATAAATACAGATATAGTACATTAACTAGAGATGAAGTCTCTAATAGTCAGAACAATTATATAAAGGGTTTAGCAGCCTTACCGAACAAGAGTTGCCTTACCCCACGGATGAGGTCAATATTTTAGGTGGTGTACTAGCAGGACCTAAGAATACTCCATGCTTAATATCAGCTCTAGATCTTCTTTTGTTTTAGAGTTATTCAAGATAATGTTAAATATACAGGGTGCCGTTGAATATGGCATATTTCGTAAACTGTTCAAGTTAGATCAATCAAATAAAATTGTGTTTGATAACAATAAAATAGACTACAAAATGCATATTTTTAATCTGCATCTTGTCCTTATTTTTCATAATAAAAAAAGGGTTTTTGTTTTTTTTTTCATTTTTTTTTTTATTTCACACGGAGGTACACCTACAAAAAATATATGCATACATAGCCACTAATGTCCACTATATACATAAATTAAGATATTTCCATAAATCATCGTGCGTCATGCCAAAAAAAAACTATTCCAGATGTAGTCGTTACTGGCATACAAATAAAGTACCAGTGCAGTGTGAACATAAGTTAGTGTGTAGGTACACAATCTATTCTAATAAACCTATTTAGAATAATCGACGGTGACATATCAAACGTTGATATGTGTATATCTATATAGCTATAGCTATTTGTATTTTGTGTTTATTTTTATATTCCTTAGCATCAGACCATTTTTCTCAGTTTTGCACCACCTACTATCAACTTTTACTTTCTTATCTCCTCTACCCATGGTTGTCTGGAAGAGATCGCTTTTTAGCGATAAGACCGCCTTTTGTTTACCTCTTTCAAACATGTATTTTATTATTTGTTTTGTATTTGTCTTTAAGGTGATATAAAGAGTTATTGTATTGTATTGTTGATAACATTTGACAGATAGTATTGTTTTCGACATTTGTTTTCACATTCCTATTCACATACAATCGGACCTTTTCGAAACTTCGGAAGATGTCGAAGTGTATTTACCGGACGAATGTATTTTAATTTATGGTGTATGTAAATATGGCAAAAGATGCTTTAGATTTGTAAATAGTCAATTCCAGCTTTTAGCTGTATTATACTGTCGCTTATGCACAGGTCCACTGTTTGAAATAATAAAAGATTAGAAAAGGCTAATTGTTTTCTATATCAACTCATTTAAAGAGATAGTTCCGTTTATATTATTAACTATAAATTTTTGAGCAATCGACTCAGTTTTGACATTTCGTCGTTGATTATTCTAAATAAGTTTATTAGAAGAGATTGTGTACCTACACACTAACTTATCTTCACATTGCACTGGTACTTTATTTGTATGCCAGTAACGACTACATCTGGAATAGTTTTTTTTTTGGCATGACGCACGATGATTTATGGAAATATCTTAATTTATGTATATAGTGGACATTAGTGGCTATGTATGCATATTTTTTTTTGTAGGTGTACCTCCGTGTGAAATAAAAAAAAAATATGGAAAAAAAACAAAAACCCTTTTTTTATTATGAAAAATAAGGACAAGATGCAGATTAAAAATATGCATTTTGTAGTCTATTTTATTGTTATCAAACACAATTTTGTTTGATTGATCTAACTTGAACAGTTTACGAAATATGCCATATTCAACGGCACCCTGTATATTTTACATTATCTTGAATAACTCTAAAACAAAAGAAGATCTAGAGCTGATATTAAGCATGGAGTATTCTTAGGTCCTGCTAGTACACCACCTAACATATTGACCTCATCCGTGGGGTAAGGCACCTCTTGTTCGGTAAGGCTGCTAAACCCTTTAATGAATTTTGAGAAATGTATAGATGTAAAGATATATGTAAAAGGGCATACAATTGTTTTTAGTTAGACGTTAAAATTAGCATTATGATACTGCTAGAGATGTAAAGGTCTCTAGTTGTCAGAGTAAAAAGAAAACAAACGGATACATTTCACTAAATGTTTCAGAGATGTATAAGGTCTCCATGCGTCATAATATTAAATAATTATAAATAAACAAACATGTAGCGAATTCAATTTCTCATATCAAGAACAGCAGGAAAATTATTTGAATTTAAGCCATGAGTGAGCTTGATTAGACCGGTCTCCGCAAACAGCACCCGTTCACGAGTATGACGCGTATCTCAGCCATCGCCTCCCTCAACCTTCTTTCGGGAAAGTGGCGACCCGATCAACGACGCCACCGTTGTTCTACTTAAACTATGCAAACATGCATTTTTCTGGTGTTTATAAGCCCTATCCTTAATGGGCCACCTACAAACATGGACTACATGAATGTTTGCATAATTTAAGTAGCATAATTTCTTAAAAGACTTGCATGACTTAGGTGACCGTAATCATGGACAGAAAAAAGTTAATTCACCCGAATAAATAAAGCCAAAGCAAGTCATAGTTCAAAATTGCCTCATATAAAAAGTAAAATTACAATACCTTTGACTATTTACAATTTTTTCCGAATTTTACCATGAAACTTAATTTACCTGAAAACTTAATTTGCCTTAAAACTAGCCTCGGCGCGCGGAAGCTGAATTTCCACAATAATGGGGAAAATTGCATTTTATAGAATAGCTTGAAGCACCGTTAATTGCATTTTCGTATTAGGCGCTTCGTAAAAAGTGGTACTGTGGGTTCACGATGCTAACTCGCTAGCTACAAACTCGACATACCTAATTCAACGTCGTGAGTTTAGAATAGAACAGAATAGTATTTATTCAGGCAGTTTTTCGGTTATAACCAGAGGTCGGAAAAATTTGCGTCATTGTTCACAATAATATGGACATGTCTCCAAAGTTGATTGAATAATTAATCATTTTCTGAAAATTACCTATTTGGCACTGGTAACTATGAAAACCATTGTAAAAAGTCACCTTAGGGCTTCGACATCAGATTTCAAGAAATTATTCGTTTAATTATGAATTTAATCAACTTTGGTGTCATATCCATATTATTGCGAGCAATGACGCACATTTGTCCGATCTTTGATTATAACCAATGAAATGAAGTATCAATAATCAAGTATTATTTTAATATAATAAAAAATACCAATAGTAGCCCCGCTTATTGTCGGCACTCAGGCACCGCTATTAATTTCAGTTTGTTCGCCACTAGATTACTGTCGATTGAGTACTAAACAACTTACACTTTATGAACTGAACGAAATATTTTTAAAATAAAACTGGTCTGGAGGCTCTTACGTTACGAGTAGGTATAATGTAAATTTTTGCCACCCGTACTATGATATACCTATAGTATCACCACATAGTATAAAATAAAGTCACTTTTTCTGTCCCTATGTCCCTTTGTACGCTTAAATCTTTATAACTACGCAACGGATTTTAATGAGATTTTTTTAATAGGTAGAGAAATTCAAGAGGAATGTATTTATGTAGGTAGAGTACCCGTGCGAAGCCGGGCGGGTCGCTAGTCGTACTATATTTTACTCGAATGTACTATATAATATACAAAACCATTATAGTACCTACGTAAAATACTATATTTTTATTACATTTTCAGCGGCTTCAATTTTGTGAGTGTTTGGAATTTCGAACCAAACTTTGACGCTCAATCTGACACTGACAAGTTAAATATACAATATAGGTGTACTATTTTTTTCCTCACTTTCCCTGTAAGTATATTTTTTTACATTTTCATAAAAATACCATTTTGCCTTAAAAAATAAGGTGGCAACCCTAAATGTTACCTATGTCTTAAGAGTACAGGACAGTCGCCGTCAATGTCCTCGCAGGGATTCGAACCTGAAACCTCTAGCCGCGAAGTCAGGTTCACTATACCAAGTCTACCAACTAGGCTACGGAGGCTGACAAATGAATGTGAAATTTTCATGTTATAAAAACCACAAGCATTCAATATACGAAACTTCAAATACTCACAAATGAACGCGATGTATACAACCTGTCGCAAATGAAAGCCTCCTCTAAACAAAACGAATGTTTTGTATATTTTATAGGGTTCCGTACAGAATTTTTGTGGCACAACTTAAATAGTCTTATTAAATATATTTTGAGTTGTAACACAATGTACGCAAGCGCACACTATGTATTCAAATATTATATATCGTCGGGGATAGTCCGATACTGCGTAACTACCAAAACAGATAGAGTTCAAATATCAAACAATTGACACTCAAATTGAGCCTAATTGAATTTGTTAGTTACGCGGTATTGCACTATACCCGACGATATCATATCTTCTTCTTCTTCTTTTTTAGCCTTTTTCAACCATTTCGATGTAGGCCTCCTTCAATGCTTTCCATTCTCTCCGGCACCGAGCCACATGCATCCAATTTACGCCCGCGATCTTCTTCACGTCATCTTTCCAGCGCATTTGTGGTCGTCCTTGCGGGCGCTTCTCTCCCCATGGCTTCCACTCAAGCAGACGTTTGCACCAGGATCTCTCATTACGGGCAACGTGTCGGGCCCACTCCCACTTCAACTGCGCTACTCGCTTAGTTACATCAGCGACTTTACAATGTTCTCGAAGCCATTTGTTTGTTTTATGGTCCATTAGTGATATTCCTACCAGCTTTCTTTCCACTGCTCTCTGAGCTACTTCGAGTTTGTGGATGACGTCTCTTGTCAAAACCCAAGTTTCGGCACCATGAGTGAGCACTGGTAGAATACATGATATCATATACCAAACATAAAATACCGTTTACCAACGAAATGAACAAAAATGATCGGATGAAAAAATCCGAAAGCTGGTGTGAAAATAAAAAGTACGTTTCAAAGGAGACCGAGAAACTATTCCAACGATTCAATACTATTTAGCAATAATAAGATACAATTCTACAATTGAAGTGAGAAAAAATTCTACATCATTTTCAACAATTTTGATGATAAATGGAACCCTAAAAATGAACGTAAGCTCGCTTCCCTATTTTGTTTGTCAAAAAATCCACAAAATGTCACACATACAATGAATACATGGGCGATGGGCGGCCATGTTTTTTTAGTTTTTTGAGAAATAAAACGATATCGTGTTGAAATAACGCTTTGTATCGATTTCAAAGCGATTTGAAAAAAGTTTTACTGTTTCTAGTTGTATAAGGGAAAGTACAAAGAATATCATTAATAATTGTTGAAATAAGAAATCGAACTTTACGATTAAGTAACAACACTAATTAGCGTACGTATCACTAGGCCCGGCTACTTTAGCAACGGTCTAAACTGTTATGTCGTTATAATAAAGTCTCTCAAATATAGAAATGCGTTTTCAAAACTTTCATCCTTTTATTTAATTTAGTTTATCAATAATAATAGTTCAAGTTTGGGTAACGTTAACTTTTGTACATGGTTGTGAGAACTCACAAATCTAAATGAGAAAAACTTATCTGCTGTGTTCTGAAAAACAACGACTACATTCTTTTTATGTGACATTTATCCCATAGAAACTTGTTTTCGTTAGCCAAAAAACGCTTTGAGCGATTCGCTACCCGGTCCAAGCGTCAGCGATTTTCTTACCTAAATGCAAGCACTATCCCTTAAAACCTTTGAGGCATTTGACCTAAAAATTCAAAAACAGCCATTTCAAGCCAACACCAAAGCTCGTATAGCATCAAAAAGATGTAAACACACTTGCACCTTATTCCTTTGAGATAAGATTCAAAGTGAGAACATAGTTTTGATGTGGAATCAACAAAAAGACGTAAAGCTATTGTTAGCGTTAAAGCAGCGTTGCGTGTGTGAGGACCGAGCTTTGTGTGAAAATACGTAAAGGAAATTTTAGATGCAAAAGAAAAACGTTGTATGTCAATATGTGTAACATTGAGATTTCAATGATGATTAAGGATCGGAACCGGTTTTTAAAATAGCCTCTAAAATCGGTTAATTTCGGTTTTACTCCGAAGTGCGAACTTCGAATAAAAATTAACAGCGCGATAGCGCGATTTAAGAAAAGGGAAAGGATTTCTAGTAAACAAAATTATTTAACATAGTTTTGGCCTAGCTTACAGTTAAGATTATTCTAACTTATTATTAATTAAACTTGCTGTCTAAGCGCGCCATTGCTTGCATGTATAGCGGGAGTAATATAAAAGTGAAATTCCCTAGGGAGTAATAGAAATGTCAGTACGTCATTTAATAATATTTTGTCTTAAAACTTTTTATTTTGTCGGCGAGTGTGATGAAAACCATTGTATCACTGTCGGTAAGCGGAATACTAACTCGGGTCATTAAAAACCCTCCGCCTACGGCGGCGGCGTCGGGTCTTCTAACACTCTCGTTAGTAATTCCGTACTTACCTCCCTTGATACACAATGTACTAATAATGCATTTCAGCTTTGACCTGATGCTCGTCATTCGGAAATGATGAAATTATTGCATGGACATTTATGTATTGTTGACGAAGAAAATGTCAAGGGTCACCGAATCCTTAACTCGCGCACATTTTAAGAAATTGATTCTAACTTAAATAAACCTGTCTATTTGACAAGTGACATTGGCTTTCTAGTTGAAAACTTACATTTGTTGAAAAAAGTCGGTTATTCATGTTCTAAGCCGATTAATTTGACAAGAACTTATGATAAAAATCGCTTAAAGACCTGTTAAAATATAAACTGAAATTAATTACTTTGGTTCTGCTGCGGATGGTCTCATTTCTAATACGGTGTCGCAAAACCTGTCTACGAGTATTTGACAAGTGACAATGGCTTTCGAGTTGAAAACTTACATTTAAAAAAAAAACCGGTTATTCATGTTCTAAACCACAATTGACACTCAAATTGAGCCTAATTGAATTTGTTAGTTACGCGGTATTGCACTATACCCGACGATATCATATCTTCTTCTTCTTCTTTTTTAGCCTTTTTCAACCATTTCGATGTAGGCCTCCTTCAATGCTTTCCATTCTCTCCGGCACCGAGCCACATGCATCCAATTTACGCCCGCGATCTTCTTCACGTCATCTTTCCAGCGCATTTGTGGTCGTCCTTGCGGGCGCTTCTCTCCCCATGGCTTCCACTCAAGCTGACGTTTGCACCAGGATCTCTCATTACGGGCAACGTGTCGGGCCCACTCCCACTTCAACTGCGCTACTCGCTTAGTTACATCAGCGACTTTACAATGTTCTCGAAGCCATTTGTTTGTTTTATGGTCCATTAGTGATATTCCTACCAGCTTTCTTTCCACTGCTCTCTGAGCTACTTCGAGTTTGTGGATGACGTCTCTTGTCAAAACCCAAGTTTCGGCACCATGAGTGAGCACTGGTAGAATACATGATATCATATACCAAACATAAAATACCGTTTACCAACGAAATGAACAAAAATGATCGGATGAAAAAATCCGAAAGCTGGTGTGAAAATAAAAAGTACGTTTCAAAGGAGACCGAGAAACTATTCCAACGATTCAATACTATTTAGCAATAATAAGATACAATTCTACAATTGAAGTGAGAAAAAATTCTACATCATTTTCAACAATTTTGATGATAAATGGAACCCTAAAAATGAACGTAAGCTCGCTTCCCTATTTTGTTTGTCAAAAAATCCACAAAATGTCACACATACAATGAATACATGGGCGATGGGCGGCCATGTTTTTTTAGTTTTTTGAGAAATAAAACGATATCGTGTTGAAATAACGCTTTGTATCGATTTCAAAGCGATTTGAAAAAAGTTTTACTGTTTCTAGTTGTATAAGGGAAAGTACAAAGAATATCATTAATAATTGTTGAAATAAGAAATCGAACTTTACGATTAAGTAACAACACTAATTAGCGTACGTATCACTAGGCCCGGCTACTTTAGCAACGGTCTAAACTGTTATGTCGTTATAATAAAGTCTCTCAAATATAGAAATGCGTTTTCAAAACTTTCATCCTTTTATTTAATTTAGTTTATCAATAATAATAGTTCAAGTTTGGGTAACGTTAACTTTTGTACATGGTTGTGAGAACTCACAAATCTAAATGAGAAAAACTTATCTGCTGTGTTCTGAAAAACAACGACTACATTCTTTTTATGTGACATTTATCCCATAGAAACTTGTTTTCGTTAGCCAAAAAACGCTTTGAGCGATTCGCTACCCGGTCCAAGCGTCAGCGATTTTCTTACCTAAATGCAAGCACTATCCCTTAAAACCTTTGAGGCATTTGACCTAAAAATTCAAAAACAGCCATTTCAAGCCAACACCAAAGCTCGTATAGCATCAAAAAGATGTAAACACACTTGCACCTTATTCCTTTGAGATAAGATTCAAAGTGAGAACATAGTTTTGATGTGGAATCAACAAAAAGACGTAAAGCTATTGTTAGCGTTAAAGCAGCGTTGCGTGTGTGAGGACCGAGCTTTGTGTGAAAATACGTAAAGGAAATTTTAGATGCAAAAGAAAAACGTTGTATGTCAATATGTGTAACATTGAGATTTCAATGATGATTAAGGATCGGAACCGGTTTTTAAAATAGCCTCTAAAATCGGTTAATTTCGGTTTTACTCCGAAGTGCGAACTTCGAATAAAAATTAACAGCGCGATAGCGCGATTTAAGAAAAGGGAAAGGATTTCTAGTAAACAAAATTATTTAACATAGTTTTGGCCTAGCTTACAGTTAAGATTATTCTAACTTATTATTAATTAAACTTGCTGTCTAAGCGCGCCATTGCTTGCATGTATAGCGGGAGTAATATAAAAGTGAAATTCCCTAGGGAGTAATAGAAATGTCAGTACGTCATTTAATAATATTTTGTCTTAAAACTTTTTATTTTGTCGGCGAGTGTGATGAAAACCATTGTATCACTGTCGGTAAGCGGAATACTAACTCGGGTCATTAAAAACCCTCCGCCTACGGCGGCGGCGTCGGGTCTTCTAACACTCTCGTTAGTAATTCCGTACTTACCTCCCTTGATACACAATGTACTAATAATGCATTTCAGCTTTGACCTGATGCTCGTCATTCGGAAATGATGAAATTATTGCATGGACATTTATGTATTGTTGACGAAGAAAATGTCAAGGGTCACCGAATCCTTAACTCGCGCACATTTTAAGAAATTGATTCTAACTTAAATAAACCTGTCTATTTGACAAGTGACATTGGCTTTCTAGTTGAAAACTTACATTTGTTGAAAAAAGTCGGTTATTCATGTTCTAAGCCGATTAATTTGACAAGAACTTATGATAAAAATCGCTTAAAGACCTGTTAAAATATAAACTGAAATTAATTACTTTGGTTCTGCTGCGGATGGTCTCATTTCTAATACGGTGTCGCAAAACCTGTCTACGAGTATTTGACAAGTGACAATGGCTTTCGAGTTGAAAACTTACATTTAAAAAAAAAACCGGTTATTCATGTTCTAAACCGATTAATTTGACAAGAACTTATGATAAAAACCAAAGTAATTAATTTCAGTTTATATTTTAACAGGTATTTAAGCACCTGTTAAAATATATATAGTGAAATAAATTACTTTGGTTCTGCTACGGATGGTCTCATTTCAAATACGATCTCGCAGAGACTCCTGGCATAGCCCTCTCCACTGCCTTTTGGGTGACTTTGAGGCCCATTGTAAACGACTATAATGGTAGATGGCGTGCATAATGTAATTTTTGTCGTCGTAGAACAAAATAACGTGACAAATTTTAAAAATGACTCGCATGGGAATACGTCCTTTTAGTTTGGACAGGTATTGGCGTAGTCGGTTAAGCCCTTTTCTGGGGTTTCAGTCAAAGGTGGCACCGTCAAAAGTGTACATACAATGAGTGTAGAGGTGCCATTCCCTAATGAAGGCTTGTCGCAGTAAACAATTTTACAACAGTAAGCTGTAGGCCACTAGCTGTAACCGGTTTATAAATAAGTGCGAGCGCGATAGAATGCTTTACGTGTCGAGTAAAACCTAACATAACTGATACTTGAAAACTCATGTTTGGCTACTGCAAGTTCGGTACTGCAAGTCGAGCCGTGTGGTGACGGCAGTAAAAATACATTTGTCACCACCCCAACTCCTCTTGCGGGTGTCGTAAGAGTCGACTAAGGGATTGAAGTGTCACTGACCGTTATTTGATAAAAAAATAATGATGGGCAGCAGCGTCATCATAGTGGACACATTACTGCGAACGCTAATCCGCTTGCCCAGCGCGGTGATTATGGGCATTTAGCTCCTAATGCGTCTATCTATACGCATAGTTAATAGGAGAGGCTACGTCCAGCAGTGGACTATCTTAGGCTGATGATGAATCATATTGGGTAAAGTATAATTCATACCTATTCAAATGTCAGCTCGGTTCCGCTAATAGGCATCTCAGGCGACCACAGGGCAGATACTTCATTTGCCCAGCGGCTGAGCCTGGCAGGCACAAAGAGCAAACGCCAATATTCTGGCCACCATGGGGGGATGATTTTAGGGAAGTTTTTAGTTTTATAATGTAATTTTAGCTGAAGTTTTATATTGTGGTTGTACCTATATTGTTGGTATTTTGTAGATTGATCCCATTTGTAAATAAAATGTCAGCTTACCAATACTGAGTATCATCTGTGTGCTATGCATCACACAGGTACTGGTACAATCGGATGTAAAGGCGTATTGTGCATTTTCGTAAATTGGAATGTTTTGCTGCTATTGTTTGAGTCGTAATGACTGGACGAGCGTTTTGTGTCACGGAACGTTTCCTGGCCTGCTACTGCGAACACCGAAGTTTGCAAATTTCGGGGATTTTTCTCTGTCACTCTAATGACGCCTTCGTTTGAGTGACAGAGAAAAATCCTCGAAATTTACGAATATCGATTTTCGCGGTAGTACCTAGACCAGAAACTGGAGAATAGGCTTTGTGTAATTTAATAAAGATGCGCATTTTTTTATACAGTTTTTTTTTTGTTTCATCACATCATCATGAGCCTATCTCAGTCCACAGCTGAACAAAAGCCTCTCCTATTAACTATGCGTACAGACGCATTAGAAGGTCATCATCATTATCAGCCTATGCTTACTGCTACTGCTGGACGTAAGCCTCTCCTATTAACTATGCGTATAGTATAGACGCATTAGGAGCTGAATGCCCATAATCGCCACACCAGGCGAGCGGATTGGCGATCGCAGTAATGAGTCCACTATGATGACGCTGCTGCCCATCATCAATCTTTTATCAAATAATGGTCAGTGACACTTCGATCCGTTAGTCGGCCCTAACGACACCCGCGGGAAGAGATGGTGACAAATGTATTCTTACTGCCGTCATTACTCTTATCTTAGTAAAATCAAAAACTATTTTCATTTACCGTTCTAGAACGGCAGAAAACATAGGTCGCTATTGCTTATTATAAACCACCAAACAAAAACTGAAAACATTTGAAATAGAATGCAACTCAATATCATATTTACAATTTCGTATCTTTTGACTCCAGTCATCTTGAAATCTACATGTCAAACCAGACAAAAAGGAAGCCTCACGCAAAGCTAACAGGATTTCACAGATAAAGTACCGAAAAGACAGTTTTTATGACTGCTATAACTTTCATCCTTAAATCTCACTGCCCAAAATACCTAAACAAAACTATATCATTACAATACACCCCCAAAAATATGAATAAAAACCCAATTTACGCACTTAAAGCAAATCCGGATTTCAATACGAATTATATCACGTTTAATATCCTAACCTCTACAAAACCGATGAGAACCTTTATCGTTTATCTCAAGGTTCATATTTGATTGGAGGTTTTGATATAAATGGAGCGTTTTTGGAAATGTCCTCAATAGATTTGGTCACATTGAGAGAAAGCGTCAGGGTCCATAGCGGTTTTTCTGAAAGACTCGGATGGATAGCATTCAGAGAGAGACACGCTTCGGCGCGTACTGTCTATAGACGTGTCCGTGGCATACGGAATTTAAAAACAGTGAGCTTTTAGGAATTATTGTCTAATACCGTGTGTAGGCATGGGATTCATGGGTGGTATCAGGGGTTTTTTTACATTTTCGGAGCAACTATGTAGTTACGAACCTTTCTTAATATTGATATGGCAGTTATGTCATCTGCTTTTGAAATTAATCGTCAACCAGCTTTAATTTCAAGTAAAAGTTATCTAAAGGTACTTATTATGTACTAAACTGACACCCATATTAGACTCACACAAACATTTCAATAGTTAGTACCGCCAAAAAACAAAAATAAAAAAACTGGGTTAGGCAAAAAATATGAACAGCTGTTTTCGAATAGAAATAATTGCAGTCTCTGACGATTTGTATCAATCAAAAGCGACATGATTATTACAATATATTTAGTACGTTTTGTATCCCATTATTTCGTGTTTTGATATGAACTGAACATTTGATAATTATGTCTAATTGTCTATACACAAATATATATAGATACACTGAACTTAAGTTGCTAAATATGTACTTTTTCAATATTTATTTATTACAAGTTAATTTATTTACTTAAATCTTAATTTAGAAAGTTAAATTGTCATCATAAAACATTTTAAAGATCAGTAATAGGCATGATTAAAAAAAAACAGAGAATAAATAAAATACTAACATTATTGGCCATCCTCGTGACCCGTGTGTCCGGTAAGGGTTTAAGATACCCTTTTTTGTGAAATTAGATTGCACCCTTTCCTATACTGAACCCTCACTTTTATTCCCTTGGGCATCCCTATTTATCTGTCAATAGTGCGTTGGGCAGTGTATTGTGTATGTAATTAAGTTTTCTGTACAATCTAGGTGTTACACGGTCTGGCGCGTTTTTGGAGTCTGGTTTTGACTTGTTCGATTATGGCTTCCAAACATTCAGGGTTGGCAGGCATCCTGTTGGAAATTTTCGGCATTTAAAGGTGCTCTTTAAGCCGTGTGGCGACGACAGTATACATTGGTCACCACCTGTGGCATATACCACAAAACTTTACAAGCGTACAATTCTAGAAAATTGTATAAATTCCCATAGAAAAAGTTGACAATTTTGTAGAATTGTACACTTGTAAAGTTTTGTGGTATAGGGGCCTGAATGAACTCTTTCCGCGGGTGTCGTAAGAGTAAACGGAGGGATTGAAGTGTTACCATTCTTTGATTTAATTGATGACGGGCAGCAGCGTCATCATAGTCGATACATTACTGAGATCGCCAGACCGCTTGCCCAGCGTGGCAAACATGGGCATTTCCCTCCTAATGCGTCTATACGCATAGTTAATAGGAGAGGATAACTAAGATATACTAAGATTGGCTGATGCATAATATGTGTGTACATTCAGGGTTGCCAAGTGTCCTGTTGGAAATTTTCGGCTTTTAAAGGTCTCCGGTTTGTTCGGATTTTGTAATTGAAAAAGTTAGGTTCCACGGGATACGGGTGTAATAGCTAATAGCATACGAAATTTAAAAAACGGCCAAGAGCATGTCGGGTCATGCTTAGTGTACGGTTCCATAGTTGCTCAAGGGTAGTTCTATGCGATTATACAGTCGCAACAATCAAGTCATTACGATTCCCAAATCATTGACGAACTGCGTATAAATAGTGGAGTCATTTTCGATTATCTTGTAGCAGACGCATGTTTGTCTGCTATTCTGGCATAATAGTCTCGTTTGCTTTCATAAAACGGTAAATAAAGTGGTGATGGTAATGAACAAAAAAAACGCGTAACAAAATCGCATAGAAACACCGTCAAAAACTATATATATATATATATATATATATATAAATAAATAGCACTGGTAAGATTATGGCAACATTCATGTGTGTTAACTTGATAGTAATTTCGCTAATTTTGGAGTTATATCTCAGTTTCAGTATCTAGAGCCAAGAGTATCCTTACCACATTTTAAAAGGAATAAATAATAACTAGAATCACTCCTGCGACCATATATAACATGGGCGTCTAACGCCAGCTTAAAAATGCCCCCAAATACAATTGTTCAATTGTGCCAAGATGGGCAGGACTTTCGCTTTTCTTAACACCGCGCATATTTCGGCGCAACATTTTTGACAAATGTTTATAGAATACAGCTAATCAAGACTTTGATGGACCAATCACAACTATTTTTAAATGGCGGTTTAAGTTATAGGTTGATATTGAACTTCGTTACCGTGATGCACTGAAGAGGGGGTGACACTTGTCAACTAAAATTCAGGACCGTTTTTGAAAGACAATTTAGTATGGTGTACTGCTTCCATGTTTCATTTGTTCGTAGAATCACTCTTACAAAAGTTATAAATTATAACAACCAGCTTCCAGTACTAGTGAATAATTCGCGTTTGATATACGGAGCATTGCGAGGAACATTAACTGTAGTTAGTTTAACTAAGTTTAACTTAGAACTACGATCTCACGTGCGACAACTTTGTAAAATGTACACTTTTATAAACGTTCACGGGTATTTTTAACAGGTAAAAACACGGAATGTATCGTTTTTCAAATTTTACAATCCAACAATTTTTGTCAGCTAATTCTAATTTTCTATGGGCAACGAAATCTTCGCTCCTACATTTTTCAATTTGCCACCTTTTAACAGATTGTTGGACAAATACCTACTATATTATTAGAGCTATAATAATATACTCATTACAAATAATGGTTTGACCGTTGACCAATTTGAAATGTGTAATTCGTTTATTTTTGAAAATTAATCTATTATTGATTCTAATAATTTTTCCTATAGTACTAAAAAAAAGTCGAACCCGGCCCTGAAACCACCCATTTTATATATGAATAAAACTACTTCATTAATGCAAAAACTTGTTTCATTCATTATTAGAAGCACATATTAAGTTATTAAAAACATACTTATGTCGAAATTTCAAAGCGATTTCGGTTTATTATTTCCAGTATTATTTATTAGTCCAATAACTAAGAATTTCAGTATTATCTGGGCTTTTTACGACTATCTACTCGTTTATATACACATATTATAGCAGATTGTATCTTTTGATCAGACTATATTTTCCACTGTGCTTTGTAGTACCCACATTGTAAGTAATCCGCAAGGGACTGAAAACAAAGAATTTGTAAATTAAATAGCATGTGCTTGCATTTGAATTGTTTCACTTGAATGAGGTACTTTATAGATATATCTAATATTTATGAACAATACATTTTAGCACGCGTTAATAAGGTTCAACTTATCGAGGTTTCATTGATCAAGGTTCCAATGTGTTATAAGAAGGGATATAACTATTTACAGCAGAAAAATAACACCTTATTACTATTTGGTTTTATGGACGAAACTCAGCACCTAATGAAAATAGTTAATTATGTCTAATCGTTTTTTATTAGAATATGAAATTAAATCTCAAAATGTAGACATAAAATGAAAATAATCTATCTATTGTTGATTCTATCATAGAGGTATCTTGAATTGTAATCTTATTTCCTTGCATATTTTGAACGATTAAATATATTTACTACATTTTATTATTTCAATAGAGTTTACAAATTTTGTGGAAGAAAGTAAATTATTTTGTGAAATATTTTTATTTATGTTTTTTTAAGTCGTCACCCGACTGTGTCATATACCTAACAAAAAACATCAGTTTAGGTATCAGCCGCGAAAGCTGACAAACGTGGACTCGATATCCACCTCGACCATTGATGAATTATAAACATTAACTAAAATCAGCATCTGGGCTTAGATCTGACAAACATACAAAGAAACACTAGAAAAAATAATGACAATATTGTCGAAATTAAAAAAAAAGTTACTTTACTTAGGCCTGAAAACTGTTATGAAATTCCATTTCCATCCCAGTGAGTTACTGCGCCCTAAAAGCGATACTTCCGAGTCTATTTTATGGAACGTAAAGACAATATTTCATTGCATGTTTGAGAGAAATATATATCATCATTCATGATGATGATTAGATTTTTTTTCTGTTTCTAGATTTTCTTTCTATACAATAACTCAAAACAAACGGGCAACACATCCGGCAAATATTTACATCCAACACTAAATCACTCACTACCACCGCACTATATCATACCTAACGTGAATTATATAGGAAGCAATTTGCTAGCCGGTACAGGGAGGAATTAACTGCTTCAGCTATTGCGAGTAATTTTAGTATAGTAATAAACAAAGCATTGTACTAAGCACTGCCAGCATAACTAGCTCAGATTTTTTTTTATAAATAAATAAATATCTTGGGACATCTCTCACAAATCGACCAAGTCCCACGGTAAGCTCAATTAAGGCTTGTGATGTGGGTACCAGGCGACGATATATTTAATAGATAGATACATATAGATACTTAAATACGTAGACAGCCATGACCAAGGAACAAATTCAAATGAAATCAAAAATTATTTATTGCCTCAATCAAACCTTATTAACTAAGTACAATTAAAGGTAAAAACCTTGCAGAAAACGTGCACAGTAGCTTATTAGTTAGAACAATTATATAATAAAAGTACTTAGTCCAAGGTTCGGACAAAGGGTTCCAATCTCAGCGTATGCCAGGCTTAACGTCTGGCGCTGGTTTTCAGACTGGTCCCTTAGAGTCGATCGATTGCAGGTTAACATATTTTAACCAGCGCTTAGTTATTATGTACAAAAAAATAATAATAATATAAGTTACATGTAAAAAACAAAAACATAACAGATGGGTGCCGTGCAGTTCTATGTGTAAAGGCGTGTGAGTGTGCGCGGGAATGTGTATGTGTGTGAGTGTATGTGCGTGTGTTGATGTAACCGTGAGTGCTTGTATGTTCTTGATTGACTGTTTTCTTGCTTATAAATTATAAATTTAGCGATTGAGTTTATGAGTGTATAGCATATTATGTATGTCAAATATTTGTAATAAATAAATATATAAATAATGCCCTCGCCGGGATTCGATCCCGGAACCTACAGCGTAGGCAGGTTCACTACCAACTAGGCTACTTACCACTGATTTAAGCTTTAACAAATTTTTTTTTCTCCAGGATCTGCACTCGAAACGTCAGAGGTAATTTTCAACGCTCTTTTATAGCGAAGCCGCATTTTGTGCCAGGTTGCAAATTTCGAAGACAATGGACCGTATATCACACGGTTAAATTATTCAGAC
>JALPQI010011803.1:0-44958 GCA_025490895.1 Thaumatotibia leucotreta
TAGCAACATAGATAACCTACAAAAGTCTTTATCTCGATTGACAAAACTGCCCTTTACAGATTTATCTAAAGCAGACACTTATAAATAGCGCTATTAGGACTGATCCATCAACCGACTTTATCGGGCCGTGTCAAATTATCTTTAAAAAAAAAACAAAACGTCAAACTCATTTGTCAATCCAGTTTCCATAGTCCAAGTAATTAAAAAGTTAATTGGAATACTCTTTGAGTGTCATTTGTTTTTATGGCGATTTTTTTTAATTTATCTGGTAGCCGTGACGATTTTTAAGATGACAATGATTTAGTTTAATTTGTGTTGAGGGATTATAAACTCTGTGGTGTGACTCTAAGGCATAATATCAGATACATTCTGTAAGTATGTAGTAGGTATTAGACAGCTATGTTATGTTCTATAATAATGTACTATGCTACTGTTATGATTCAATTGATATGTAGGACAGGTTTTTAATTTTATTTTACCTTTTTAAAATTAAGATTAATTTCTATGTATATACTACAATCAAAATCTATCAGCCAGAAATAATAAAATACTTTTATAACTAAATACTAGGTACTACAGGTAGGTTTTTATACTATGTACTAGGTACTTAGAATAATAAATATTTTTTATCTACAAGTAAAATCATAGGTTACAGTTTTACTAGGAAAATTTTTCATTTGCTTCTATTTTTATATTAACTATGAAAGTAGATATAATACAGCCTTTAAAACAAAGTTTAATAGGAAGTAATTAGTAGTTTATCGGTATTGCACAAGATATTCACAGATATTGATAGACCTGGTATTTCTTATCTTTAGTTAAAAATGTTACTAAATTGAGAAAGACTTAATATAGTGTAAGGTAGCACAATTAAAAGTCATAAATCTATAAATAATTAACTAATTTTATGATTTAATGGAGAAATTTTTGTAACCAAGATTAATCTGTCTAATTTTCATCAATCTAGTAGATTTAGTTTACATCTAAAATAAAAATACTCAAAGCAAAACGCTTAATGAAACAAAAATAACTGACCGGCGCCATTTTTAATCGTCGTTCATTTCATAACTAACAGGACACAAGCCTGTTATGAAAACTGAAAGCAAATTAAATTTAATCCACAATGTGTGGTCCAATAAATAATCTAATTCACGCTCTATAAAAAATATTGTCTATGCTTTTGGCGCGTAAATCAAACCAACTGTCAGACTGACAGCAATTTTGGCGCGAACCGCTGCACCTGTCATGTTCTCATCCAGTGCGTTCCTGATTACGTATTTTTAGAGGCGTTTAGCAAATTAATGCCGCGATTAGTGGAACTAAATTTTGTCGTGGACGTATTTATACGCCCGTAACGTCAAAACAGAGTTATGGTTTCGCATAATTAATATAAAGTTGCCTTTATTTCTTTGCCCATTAGATTGAGAGTAGTTTGGATTTTTTATTTTTAAACGCAGTCTGTTTTCTGTTACGGGATCTTGTCATTCTCGTCACAGCTTGGGTGCGTTCGTTTAGTGTCATTCAGAGTCGTTTTTAATACGTTTCGGTGGAAATCGATTGGGTTTCGTAGCCGTTAGTACTTAATTAAAGTTAACGTGCAAACGCGTTTGTATTCTGTTAAGTGTGATTTTACGTTCATGCTCAATTTTGGAGGCACATCACTGTTACGGTTCTTGGTAATTTCATAGATATACACAAGCATCAATAAAGTTTATGGCAAAAATGTGTGTTGTTGAAAATATGCGATTATTCAGTCGCAACAATCAGGTCATTACCATTCCCAAATTATTGACGAACTGCGTATAAATAGTGGAGTGATTTTCGATTATCTTGTAGGTAGCAGACGCATGTTTGTCTGTTATTCTGGCACTGACTGAATATACAAACGATACTCCTCCTGGAGTATGTGTGGCTGCTCCCGCGTTTCCGCTACTGCAGCTGTGGCCGGGTCGCATCCCACAAGGGTGGGACGGTCGTTGCACCGTCATTTGGGGACGGTGTTGAGAGGCTGTTGAAGGAAGATTTGCCATGGGCATGGCGAGAGAGAAAAATGATTTTGGTGATGATGATGCGGTAAAGGCAAGTTAAGGCAAGGCAAAGTTCGATCTGAGAGAGATCTGAAAAGGAAGACAGATGGAGAGAGAGAGAGGCTGGTGCTCGATGCTCGATGCGCGGCTGTCGGCGCGTCGCTAGCGGCAGAGCTGGCTCGTCGTTGAGAGTCTGCTGCTAGAGAGGAGAGAAAATGGTGACCCAGCCGGGGCACCCGGGCAGGGCCCCGCTGGGTCGAGAGAGAGAGCTGCTGGTGTCAGTCGTCTGGCGGCTGGTGGAGCAACGCTCGGGGGAGATCCCGAGCGTTGAAGTCAGGTGGCCTGACATAGTGGTGATGGTAATGAACAAAAAAAACGCGTAACAAAATCGCATAGAAACACCAATAACCAGATTGTTAAACTGTATTTTCTGTGTCACAGGTGGCGTTGCTCTATAAAATCTGAATCAGAAATAGCGGCAAATAAAATGGTGGAGTGGGTTTGGCACCCATATTTTTTTTATTATGCGCATTTTTGTCAAGCCAGACTAAAATAGGTACACATATAATTATGTCCTAAAGATAATAAGTGTGTACCTACAGCGAGTACAAAACAAATTCAAATGAGTTCATAATTAGGACTTTTTCCGCGATTTCTTAGGTGTCTCCATAGTGAAAGTTGCTCAGAGTTACCGTCCGTAGTACCCCGTTTATCTCTGCTCCATAGCTTGCTTCCTGGTATGCATACAGGGTGTAAGTTTAATACGGGCGAAGCTCTTAACGGGGGTTAGCTTAGAACATAATAAGTACATTTAGATAACTGTTACTTAAAATTAGAGCAACAAAATTATCTATACAAAATAATTCGGCGCGCAATGTAGAGCAACATACTCAAGTTAAACGCTCGTTGACAGCTAATTTCAAAAGCAAATGATATATGCCATATATTATCAATATTAACAAATGTTCATACCTATATTGCTGCTCGGAAAATCTTAACATAATTCTGTGGGGTCATAATTACGTGTAATTAAAAAAAAACCTCGTAATCCATGATTAGAGTAACGAAACCCATGTCTGGTTTAATTTATCGCCCGTATTAGATTTACACACGGTATATGTAGGTATTTGTGTAAGTATATAGTATTGGATATATATTTAAGTATATACGTAGATATTTTCTTTTTTTTCGAATACCAAAGTCTGCACCACACAAACCATTATTTTTGCCCAATGGTTGACTGCTAGAGAATGCCTTAAGGCATTAAGTCCGCCATTTGTACTTTTTTATTGTGCAATTATGTTTAAATAAATATATACGAGATTTCTTATATCTAGAAAAAGGCTCAATAGTTTAAGCTCGTTTTCAAAATATCCTGTTACAGCCCAACCCTCATAGTAACATTAATTTTGTCGAAACATCCAAAGGCTTAACCGCCTCCATTGACGCTAATTTGACAGCTGTCAAAACACCATGATGGATGGCAGTCAAACTATTCGAAGCATTAGTCTACTGGTGTTAATAGTTCTGGAAATACCATTTCAAAGTTGTATTTAGTTGTTTGATAACAAATGATCAATGTACAGTCTACGAAATGGCAAGATATTGAATAATATTTTTAATAATATACAGGGTGGCCCATTCAAATCGGTCAGTGTGGAAAAGTCCGAAACTATAAGACATAAGAAGATTTGTTCTTAGGAACCACGTCACCGATTTTGATAAAAAGAAAAACTGCATTCATGCATTTGAAAAAAAAAAACACTGTACCCAGCCAGGGAATCGAATCCGGTTGTTTTAAAAAAAAATAACTTACACTGTTTCTATTCAGATATCGTTTGTCCAAGTTTTAAGCAGTAAATGTCTCTAAGAAACATGATGTCTAAAATGAATGAAATTCATTATTTTCACGTACTTAAATTTATTTTACTAGGTGCTTATTGTGTAAATCTTAAGAAAAAAAAAGTTTTTTTGTCATATTTAGCAACGCAGTTTTTCTTTTTATCAAAATCGGTGACATGGTTCCTAAGAACAAATCTTCGTATGTCTTATAGTTTCAGACTGTCCCATACTGACTGAATGTAAGGTACACCCGGCTAAGATCGGATCTAATGTAAGATCGGATGACCGCAATAACTACTAAAATAGTAGTATTTTTTCCTCACTGGCAATATTATGCATGACGCCATTTCACCGCGCCCCTCTCAGCCGCATCAGTTGTGAGCTATGAACGTTTAAAAAAAAGTGTTTTTTTTTAGAATTTTTGGGGATCCGATCTTTAACAGGAACCTATGCACGTTCTTATCCTTACTTTAGAGTTGAAATCAGACTATTTAGTCCGATCTTAACCAAGAAGGTTTTCGATGGGGTGTGTCATGAAAAAATATTTGTGCAAGTTTGAGTGTCGATTACTTCTAATCTATTCGGTTGAGCATCAAGTAAATTTATATTGAAAGCTGGATTTCTTTTTTATCACGCACATCACACATCTGTAGGTAAAAGTTAGTGAGAATCAATTTATGATTTTTTTGTGACATCCCTTCAACTCGCCGAAAAATAGTCCGGTCTTATCCGAGTGTGCCTTATTAATTGCAATCATTAAATTTAAACTTTCGTGAGACATAATACATAACGCTGAGTACTACATTGCATAGTAACGCGCAGTGCTTGATAATGGAGACCTAGGCCCTCCGAAACATGTCGCGCGTAGTAATTAAATACACGTCAGTTTAACCGTTTAATTATATTATTTGTAGTATTAATTGCAAGCCAAAGTATGGCTAGTGTCAGTAAAACACTTAAATATGTAAACAAATGTGGCTGATTTTCAAATGAAATTTATTGTCTTTGACACTTATCTAGAAGTATGTACATACGAAAAGTGGAGGTACCCTCTCCAAAATCGTCACAAAAACAAAAAAAAAAAGAAGTACGTTCGTAGCCACTCGCTTGCTTCATGTAGCTTTTGTTACATACATGTCATCACTCTTATTTAACATAGACATAGAGTCTATCGCAAAAATCAAAGCAAGTGAGTGGGTAGATTACTTTTAAAAAATAAATCTGCGAACATGTTTCACGATATGCGTCAAAAACGTCAAATGCTATGAAAAGACAGCCGTTTTTATTTTTCTTTTTGGATTCTACTGATCACTGTTTTGTTTATGAGAAATTAATAATGTTTTTTTTTAATGTGACGAAGGTAGATAACTGAGCTTTCAGCCCACCTGATGGAAAGCACTGAGGCCCATGGACATAGCGATCAAAAAATCGCCTATGCGCTGTCTACCCTGAGGACTTAGATGGATTGCCTCTATCTATGCCAGTAATTACACCGGCTATCTTACCCCCAAACCGAAACACAGCAGTGCAAATGCTATTTAGCGGCAGGTTAACGGGTAAGACGGTGGTTAGCTATCTGGGCGGACCCTGCACAAGGTCCTACCACCAGCAAAAATGATACAGAACTTCGACTCGCACTTGGCCGGTTTTTATTTTAAACTGTTAACTATAAATTCCCGTTGTGTGGCCGCGCTGTGATAAACTACAAGTACTAGAAAAAACGGCATTTCGCCTAAAAACAGTGTTAATTTCCTAAACTATGGATTTATTGTCGCTATAGTGAATATTATTGTCGCGGGAAATATCATATGTCACGGATATATTGGGTATCAGGGTGTACACCCGCTGGCGGAGATGGTGCAAGAACCAGCAATGGACGTCGACCTAATAATGTAACTCATTTTAACTTTGAAGAAATTGAATTATAAATAAATAATAAATATTTTGGGACATCTTACACAAATCGACCTAGTGCCACGGTAAGCTCAATTAAGGCTTGTGATGAGGGTACCAGGCGACGCTATATATAATAGATAGATACATAGGTATAAATACTTAAATACATGGACAGACATGACCAAGGAACAAATATTTCTGATAAATAAACACAAAAATAATGCCTTTGCCGGGATTCGAACGCGGAACCTGCAGCTTCATAGGCAGGCTCACCACTACCAACTAGGCCACAGAGGATGACATCAACTGAATTGTTCATTTGTTTTGCAACAGTCAGTTGACAGCGGCCCTACCGCGAAAAACGAAATTAGTAAATTTCGAGGATTTGTCTCTCTCACTCTAATGACGTCTTCGTTTGAGTGACAGAGATAAATCCTCGAAATTTACGAATTTCGATGTTCGCGGTAGTAGGCCAGCTTCCGTTCCGTAGTCAGTAGAAAACAAAAAAAGTAAACAAACCTAAAAACTTGCATTATTTCATAATCATGCACTTTTAGAACACAATCTTGGTTTTATCACCAACTTAAAAACTTAAACCGTGAGTGTCATACATATTTCGTTAAAATTACTGATTTTTATTAGTATTAACGTAAAAATACATCTGCGAGCGTGTTTCACGATATGTGTCAAATACGTCAAATATTTACTATAGAAAGTCAACCATATTTGTTTACATTTTTTGTTTTCCACTGACGAATGGTATAGTGACTTTTCCTTAGAAGTTAGAGGTCCAGGGTTAAAATTTCTGTGATAGCATTTATTGTGTACTTTTCTCAAATATAGTTGTACCCTTTTGGTTGTTTTCTTATTGTCAATTAGTTTATGATAATTGTCATCATCATCAGCCTGTTGCAGTCCACTGCTGGACATAGGCCTCCCAAATTTCGCGGCACTGTGTTCGATCGACTGCTCGCATCCATAGTCAATATATAGCCGTTCTCAATATCATATTTTTAAACTAAAACTCACGTGTATTTAGTCACTACGCGCGACATGTTTCGGAGAGCCTAGGTCTCCATTATCCAGCACTCAGCAATCACGACTCGCGACTCTCGAGCGCGGCGCGTACGCAATACTGGATGCTTAGCCAAGTTGCCAATCGCTAGCGCTTGGTAGCGTATCGTAGTTTTCCCTCTCTGTCACCTCTCGCATATTAGTGCGACAAAGACAGTTAGCTGCCTTTCGGCAACTTGGCTAAGCACCCTTAACAGTTAAGCTTTAATTATTAATAAAGTCAATTACCTATTAATAAAGTACCTATTATATTATTTATATTATACATTGTACTGTAACCATCCGCTCTTGCGCAGTGCAGTGTCCGGTTACTCTGCGGTGGTTCTAAAAATTAAGTCATCACTCACAGACTTGTTGCCTTTTTACTGTTGGGACGACTTTATGCCACCCACGCCAGTAAATAAACCAAATAAACAATAAACATGTTCAATGGAAAATGCAGATGTTATAATAATGACGGCATTTGTGATAGCAGATAGCACTTGGTACCTCCTAAGCTCACTATAGGAACTCATTACTGAATTCATCGATTTATTACAGGATTTCTTTAAATTCATATTTAAATAAAAAAGTGATTGTAATTTAGTTCTGTGCTTAATCAAGTGTAATTACATATTTTTTGTTTGATAGTTAAAACGATTCATGAATAAATTCTACAAAATCTTTTCGTTGTCGACTTACTTATTAATTATAGGTACGAGTACGTCCCTACCCTTTAATGATTATTATTTAACTGGATAGATGTAGCACCGCCCACAATCTCTCTGCTTTGCCTTAAGGTTGACTGGTAGAGAATGCCTCATGGCATTAAGTTCGCCTTTTGTACGTTAAGTTTTACTTTTGTGCAATAAAGTTTAAATAAATAAATAAATGATCTGAAAAATAGGTACTAAATTGCAATTTTCGTTTAGAGAATTTACATTATTTTTGTAATGATTGTGTTTTTTCATTCCTCACTGAAAATTGTAATTACAATTTTATATTACTCAATCTTACAACAAAATCTTATAACACTTACAATCCGAGTATAAAACAGTATTTATTCCTAAACAAACTCTCAATACACAAAAAAAACAAACAACATCTTTAAGTTATCTACATCCGTATTATAATCCGGAAACCGAAACAAACAGAACGCGCAAATCTGAAAAAACCACTTCAATGCAACTGACGCAATGAAACCATACAGCATAAAGCCATCCAAACGCTTTTATAATCCTTATTTTGACAGCCAGCCTCAATGGAGATAAAAACGCGATAGACTGTGACGGAGCTACGCGCGCGAGGGGGACGGGTATAGCGTAGCGCGTTGGGTGGCATAGTGAGTCAAGCTATAACCGATGGGTAGCTAAAAAGGCTTAAGAGAGCGGATTATGGTCAGGGTTCCGTGAGAAGAGACAGATTTTTGTTTGACATTCTTTGGAATAAAAGGGGTTTCTCAAGGAACTACACTGAGAAAGAAGTATATACGTTCTTTTAATATGCATTTAATATGCAGTACGAGCGGGATGGATAGAAAGTACCTAAGTCCCCGTAAACAACGTCGCGGCAGCTCATGGTAGGCACACTACCGCGAACATTGAAGTTCGTAAATGTCGGGGATTTATCACTGTCATTCCAACGAAGGTGTCAATAGAGTGACAGAGAAAAATCCCCGAAATTTGCGGGTTTCAGACTTCGCGGTAGGGCCGCAGAAATTCTTAATGTACAGTAAGTGCTTACTTATGAGTTACATAGTCGACTACAATAGTAGGTACATTGTGCATCGAGGGAGGTAGGTAAGTACGGAATTACTAATAAGAGTGCATCAGTAAGCGGAATACTAACTCGAGTTAGTATTCCGCTTACTGATGCATACAATGTTTTTCATCACACTTGCGGACAAAAAAAATAGTTTTAAGACAAAATATTATTCTATCACTTACTGACATTTCTATTACTCTCTAGCTAATTTCATTTTTCTATTATTCCCGCTATGCATGCAAGCAATGGCGCGCTTAAGGTGCATACAAACCAAAAGAGCATTCGCTGTTCTATCCCCCGTTCTACGAAATCAACCAATCACGTTTTGTGTAACGATCGAATTACGTAGAGTGGGGGGTTAGAATAGCGAATGTTCGTTTGGTCTGAACGCACCTTTAGGGTCTCCCCAAATCTATCGACGCAAATTCGGCTAAATTAATTTATGAAAACCTTTATTACTACGCGATAAGAGCGAAAAAGTAACAACTCGAACGACACCGAACGAGGGCGATACGGGGCGAATTGCCTTCAAAATGCGAAAACGTCGATAGGTTTGGGGAGACCCTTAGACAGCAAGTGTGATGAATATACCTAGATATTTTTTTAGCAGGAACTAGAGATTGACAAAACTAAACATCGACATGATTATCATCGATAAGTCTTGTAGTAGTCGAAAAATAAATGTAAGGGATAAATAATGCGCAGTAACTTAGAGATAATCTACAAGAATGCATACCATATTCAAAACGATACATTATTTTCCTTATACCTTGTATTTTGTACACATTAAAAAAAACAAAGAGTAATAAGAACCACTCTACAGCTATAGGCAATAATGCATATGAAGTATTAGATATTTAAAAATAAAGCGTAGATTCTGTATTTCTTGGTTTTTATTATTTCTTGGTTACCTGATTTTACGAAATTTTATTTAATGAATTTTATATCGATAACAGTTATGTCGATGTTCGATTTAGTCAATCTCTCGTTCCTGTTAGAAAAATATTTAGGTACAACACAACACGGAAATATCCAATATAACTACGGAACCGTCTATATCTGCGTTCAACAAGCTTGCCCACATTTTTTACGTCGGCCCAAAGTGTTAAGATTTGGGTTGCGGCCCACTAGATACGACTAAGTAGGTTTGTATGGAAAAACGGTTGTTTGTATGAAAAAGGTGACAAAGTTGGCTACTGTGGACCGTTTTGCGACCAAATTGCGTTGCTTTTTTATGTATGTTGTTTTTTATGCGTGTTGATTTGTATATTGGGATTTTTTCGAAAAGTGGTTTTTATTCTAAAAATACGAAACGATGTTGGTACAATTATTTATGTTACCAACTCCAACTGGTCATCAGCCTATCACAGTCCACTGCTGGACGTAGGCCTCTCCTATTAACTATGCGTATAAGACGCATTAGGATGTAAATGCCCATAATCGCCACGCTGGGCAAGCGGATTGGCGATCGCAGTAATGTGTTCACTATGATGACGCTGCTGCCCATCATCAATATTTTATCAAATAATGGTCAGTGACACTTCAATCCCTTTGTCGACTCTTACGACACCCGCAGGAGGAGTTGGGGTGGTGACAAAATTTGTATTCTTACTGCCGTCACCACACGGCGTAACTCTGATATAAATTGAATTTATTAAAATAAAGGTTTAAAATGAAATCAATAACACGGCTTGGTCCGTGTAATTTCCATTTACCGAGATATCTAATAAGAAATAATATAAATATTAAACAATTAAATAATTACTGAAAAGAAGCGCTTAAATAAAACCGTATGCAACAAAAAACTTCCGTCCTTATTGTAGCTTACTCTTCCATTATAAAATATTTGTATTGTATTGTAATAATAATAATATCATTATGATACCGGCATTAAAGCACTGAGTTGAGGTATTATATGAAAATCACGTTTTAGCTATTTAGTTAATAGATCTTTTTGAAAAGATTTATTATACTCGTTCAATTCAACCGTAAAGATAAATTTGTCTTTTCAGTTACTTAACTTTTTTGGTAAAATACAAAAAAGGTATAACTACCTACGTGACAGCGTGCAATAAAAAGACTTATAAACAATTGCCCATACAATTTACTGTAATTCCATTAATAAGTACTTAGAACACACCTACAAGTTAGCATAAATATAGTACATTACGATACAAGCGCGAAAAAAGTTTGTAACGGATGGTGATAAATTAAAACACGACCGATCACTGAAGGAAGTGATTAAAGTCGACACGAAATACGAATATCCTTTTCGCACGTGTATAGGTAGTATGTTTTTCAGTACAGTACAGATGGCCCTCCGAAGTTTCGACCTTACAAAAAATTTGGTACCTAACCACTTCTCGCACTAGTGCTTATAAAGAGCACTATTTGGACTTGATTGATAGATTCATGAAATATTGACCTAAGATATTTGTTTTAGTACCCTATATCAGGTTCAAAACTTCGGAGGGCCATCTGTACTAAAAAACGTCGTACAAGACACGTGGCAAAAGGAAAATCGCAACTCGTGTCGATTTAAAACATCGCGTTTCGAATTTCATGTTTTTCGCACTTGTGTCGTAATGAACTATTTTAGTCTCTTTCCGAAAACTGAGCAATTATCACCTGAAGGTGCATTTAGACCAAACGAGTATTCGCTCATTCTATCCCCCACTACGAGATTCGTTTGTTACTCAAAACGTGATTCGTCGAAATTGGTAGAGTGGGGGATAGAATGAGCGAATGCTCGTTTGGTCTAAATGCACCTTAAAATGTTTAGCACTCCTGGATAGAGTTTATCATAATGCACATATTAGTTTAATACACAGTAATCACAGTTAACCTGTGAATCACAAAATTATAACTCGAAAAATTCGCGAAATTGCATCCTACGCCCACAGAATTCCTGGTGCCTTAGTCATAATAATTTACCAATTTCACCAACGTGTAACCTTTATTTAAGCTTTCTTAAGGTTGAATATCGCAAATCGAGATGGATGAGTTACTATTGTTTCTCGAACGGATGTTTGATAATGATGTGAAAACAGTTGGTCGACGTAGAAGTATCGCCTACATGAACGATGTTGCCTCTCTGTCACATTTACGTACGAATTCACAAGTGCGAGAGAGAGGCAACACGGTGGGGCCTCTGATTGCTACTGTACTTGTTTCGACACTTCGGACTAATTTACCTTCTGGATTATATGGGAAGCGAATATTGACGTTCGAGTCGACACAAAACATACATTTGTATACGGGAATTGTGAAATGTTTAGTTGATTTAAGAGCTGACTTCCTCGTACAACGTATCAGCATTGCGATTCAGCGAGGAAATGCCGCTAACATCGTCCGAACAGTGCTTCAATAGCCTCTTTTATGTTTACAGGGATTTAATTGTAAAACTATTATTTTTCCTACCTTATATAATGAATTATTCTGTGGCCCCATGCAGTAAATAGGTTGAAACACTATGATACTTGTAAAAATGGGTATAAGTTTAATACAAGTGTATACTTAGCTATATTAGGTAGGTATATACCTGGGCATTTTCGCGAGAAGAGATCCAAAAACTTATTTTCCTGAAACAGGTAAATTTTATGTTTTTCCTGCTCAGAATCACGAGCTCTTTCGATCCTACTAGAAGAAAAAAAGTGTCCCAACTTTTTGTTTCTATTACGTAACCGTTTTTCAAACACTTTGTACAGCGGTTACAAAGTGGAGAGCATGTAAAATGTATGAAAAATGTGGGACCATTTTTTCTTGTACTTTTTTTCTCCTAGATTGAAAGAACTGGTTATTCTGAGTAGGAAAAACATTAAATTTACCTACCTTAAAAAAAAATTTTTTTGGATCTCTTCTCGCGAAAATGCCCACCTACTTAGTTTTCCAGTGTTTATTTACTGTATATCCGTACCATGACTTTGCAAGTATCAGTAACATTAGGTTTTACTCGATACGTTAAGCAGGCCATCGCGCTCGCTCCAATAAGCACGATAAGGTGCATTTAGACCAAACGAGCATTCGCTCATTCTATCCCCCACTCTAAAAAAAATTCGACGAATCACGATTTGTGTAACGAACGAATTTCGTAGAGTGGGGGATAGAATAAGCGAATGCTCGTTTGGTGTAAAAATGTACCTCTAGAATGCATTAGGTATGGAGTAAACCCTAACGTATCCTATACTTTTCACGGTACTATTGATAGCAACGAAAACAGAAATTATACCGAAAAACAGCTGAGTAAAGACATACTTCACTTACGAGAGTCCCTAAGTCTCCCAAACTGCCCCGTTTAATATCCACAAAAAACAACAATAAAACAACATCCAAGCTATACTGAGACAGACAGACAAAACAAAACAACGGAAGATATCTCAATTAGTTCTCACACAAAATTTATATATAGATATTTAAACGCCACACAAAAATCTACCTTAACGAAGAATTTTAACGTCCAAAGTCAAAGCAGTGTCAATTCGATCAAATTCCTTTATAATCCTTTCAAAGTAATTCAATAAGAAATAAACTCTAATTATAAACTTATAAGTCTTACTTTCATTTCCGTGGCTTATGAGTAAATATGACGAAATGACGCATCCAAATTTGAATCTTAAATCTGTAGAGAAGGGTATTTTTTTTAATGCGTGGCAAAGAGATGTGGTAAGCCAGTTGGTTTGAAATGTTTTGGTGACATGCGCACAACGCATGATTCTGAAAGGGGTGGAGTCGTGTAGAATAAATATCATTGTGCATTATTTGTCGTATAATACCTACAGCCTGCTATGCTATTCTCTTATTCACATATTCGACGCTGTTTTCGTCAACGAGCTCGACGACGAGACAGCCTTCACTTCGACGTAGAGCGTAGCGCTGCTTAAAACGGTATTCACTAACATAGAACAGCTCGTTGTCGAACTGTAGGCGGTAACTCTCGACGCAGTGTAGTTCCAGCTCACGCCGCATTCGTCGCCGAGCGCTAGTGCCGTTTAAAATACATTTTTGAATACCATTTTTAGGCTCGACGCTGCCGCAGCGCTGACACAGCGCTGTTAGCATGGCGGTTTCCTTAGTGAATAACACTGCTGTTCATAATGATCATCCTTAGTTGGATGAATTAACTTTTTTCTGTCTGTTATTGCCATGGTTACGGTCGCCTGAGTCACGCACGTTTTATGCAAAATTATCATTTTTTTTATTATGGCCGTGTGGCAGTAAGCATACATTTGTCACCACCCCCACTCCTCCTGCGGGTGTCGACTAAGGGATTGAAGTGTCACTGACCATTATTTGATAAAATATTGATGATGGGCAGTAGCGTCATCATAGTGGACACATTACTGCGATCGCCAATCCGCTTACCCAGCGTGGCGATTATGGGCATTTACCTCCTAATGTGTTAATAGGAGAGGCAATCGTCCAGCAGTGGACAATCATAGGCTGATGATGTATGTATGATGATGCTACTTAAACTATGCAAACATGCATTTTTAAGCTTTTTTCTGTCTGTTATTTGTACGGTCACCTGTGAACCAAGCTGGGTTTTTTTTTCAAAATAACTTAAATTATGCAACAACAGGGTCGCGTTTTATAAAGTTACAATTTTGCTGTTTGCCTCCCTTTCTAGCCAATATACATGTGCGTGCATTCTGCAGGCAAACAGCGAAATTGTAAAATGTAACTTTATAAAACGCGACCCAGGCGGTTTTATCGCTTATAAGCGATGTCTCTCAGACAACCTTAGAAATAGTGCAAAACTTTGTAAACAGTCATCATCTTAATATTAAGAAAGTTAGCATACAAGTAAAACTCAGTATAAAAACTGTCACTACAATAGCAACGTTATGTGACTTTGTAATTTGTATTGAATTAGAACGGAGATACGAGCTTTATTTCAAGGTATTTGTTACTTGGTGAGTTTTGATTGTCAACCGACGATATTAGTGCATTGTGCATCAAAGGAGGTAAGGACGGTAATAACGAGAGGGAGAAGCCCGCCGCCGTAGGTGGAGGGCTTTTAATGACTCGGGTTAGTATTCCGCTTACCGGCCGTGATGTATACAATGTTTTTCATCACACTTGCCGACAAAAAAATAAGTTTTAAGACAAAATATTATCAAAACGTACTAACATTTATAAAACTCCCACGATGCATGCAAGCAATGGCTTAGAAAGCAAGTGTGATAGATAGATAGATCAATCTTACACAAATCGCCTAGTCCCATCGTAAGCTCAATTAAGGCTTGTAATGTGGGTACCATGCTGCGATATATATAATACATAGATACAGCACGACAAAGGAATAAACAATTGTATGTGTGTATGTATGTAAATTCTTTATTGTAAACAAAACATTGGTAAAACAAAAATAATACACAGAACAATTAGAAACAGGTACAAAGGCGAACTTATCCCTGTAAATTAATTGTAATTGTGTATAATTGTGATATAAACACACAAATGATACCCTTGTCGCGATTCCAACCCGGAACATCCAGCTTCGTAGGCAGTTGGTAGGGACCCACTAGGTTACGGAGGCAGACAAAATGAAAAACTATTTATTTCTTTGCGGCTCCACGGACGACTCTATGCGCCGCCTGGGTGGCGACCACCCGCGCGTGTTTGTGCGCAGGCGCCGGCCAGCGCGTGCGCGCCTAGCGGCTTCTAGACCATGGAGTAGGGGCTATGGGCTCACTAGAAACTAGTGTAAAAATATACTACTGTCGAGTCTCGTGTCTTCGCCTAGGATACCTATCTTCGCCTTGTGTAAAAAGTTGAAGATTCCGCATTAACTTTACAGTGGAGTGGACAGAAATTTACTATACAGGGTGGCCCATTCAAATCGGTCAGTTTCATAAAATAACTGTCACAAACTGACAAGCGGAACCTATACTGAATCGCATTTAAGAGGTCATGGTACACTGTACGGAAGCGTAGCGGAAGAATAGCGTGGTTCGGAAAAAAGGAAAAGAGGAAAACCTAGAGAATTATGGCTCGATAAAATCGTGTCTACAGCTGGCAAAGACTGGGCACTGAAAGCACAAGACAGAAAAAACTTTTCAAAACTGGACGAGGCCTTCACCCGTCGAGGGGTCCCTGTCCCTACGATATAAATAAAATAAAGGACGTATTTATGCAAAAGGGAACCAACCCATATGATTTTTTCATTCTAATTAACACTTTAAATCACAAGAAACAAAATCAATCTTAAAATGACAAATTCGTGTGGATTGGTTCCCTTTTGCATAATTACGACCTAATATAAATAATCCAACATATCAAATAATTAATTTTCACTTATTCTTATAAATTGTACTGTACCGTTGTAGAGAATTAATAACGGCTTTTTATTTTATTTTTTACACGGAACATGGATATTACATGATATCAGTAGAAAAAAAATTGTAAACAAAATGTCTGACGTTCAATAGTATTTGACGTCTTTGGCACATATTGGGAAACACATTCGCAGATACGTTTTTACATGAATGCTAATATTTCATATCAATAATTTAGATGAAGAGTATACTCCGTTTATGGGCATAATTAGAAATATACGATGAGAAGTTTCCAAAATTGAGAATATTCTGGTCTAAAAGTGAGTACCTAGAGTGGGGATAGAATGAGCATTCGCTTGTTTGGTGTAAATCCACCTTAATCAAATGAAAATACACGTATTTTTGCGAGTAACATACATACAAATCGCCACGTGATGACGGCAGTAAGAATACATTTGTCAACATCCCAACTCTTTCGCCGGTGTGGTAAGAGCCCACTAAGGGATTGAAGTGTCACTAACCATTCTTTGACAGAATGAAATGGGCAGAAGCGTTATCATAGTGGACACATTACTGCGATTGCCAATCCGCTTGCGTGGCGATTATGGGTATCTACGTCCTAATGCGTCTATACGCATAGTTAATAGGAGAGGCCTACGTCCAGCAGTGGACTGATGAGGCCTGATAGATGCATCCAAAAAAAATCTGGCGAATTGAGAATGTCACACTGAAAAGATGTACGAAGGAACCTTCTGCTCATAAAGTTAGAATCCGCGCTAGCGCTTAATAGAGAAAGGAAGCGTGTGAAAGGGAAGCCACCAGTCATATGACTATTACACGAGTGCAAAAGAGACAGAAAACAATCCCAAAAGCGTACCCACTTTTGAAGTGACATATCAGCCGTATCAGCCGTCTCGACGGAGACTGTTATTTAAAAGTGATTTTATATTTAATTCTAGTAAGAAGTCAATTTACACAAATAATTAAACTGATATGGTATCGTGTAGTGTAAAGAATTGCTCTGTTACCCACCGAAGAAATGACGGCAAACACTCGTTTCACAGGTAAATATGATTTGCGGGTTGATTGTTTTCAAACGATATTTTGTCGATTTAGTAGGATAAATCGTGTAAATTAGAGTCTGGCTAACGAAAGCTGAGAATGAGAAATGGCGGCAAATTAATAAAATATAGAGTATGGTATCACTGGGTTGCACCCCGAAAATCAGTCTTGATACTTGTAATATATTTAAAACTTAAAATTATTTTGTTAAATTACCTGTATTTATTACAATCCAAATTAATATATTATATATATGTACATAACGTACCTGTTCCATGCAACTTTGTTTGCATGACACAATGCAATATGATGTAGGTATTGTAGGTACCTACTACTCTAAATGATGACCCATGTTATTAAATGGATCCCACATCAAATTTTAAGCAAATCTGTTTAGTTATTTTCAAGTTATATCATAGATTCGACAACACCAAGTTAGTTTTAACTTTTTACATACATATTATGTAGGTACCTATTTTGTGTTTAGTTTTAACTTTTTACATACATATGTACGTAAAAAGTTAAAACTAGCTTGGTAATGTGTCGAACCTATGATATAACTTGAAAATAACTAAACAGATTGGCTTAAAATTTGATATGTTTTTCAGCTCTTCATATCATTAAAGTCTTTATACCATAATATGGCCGAAAAACAGAGTGATTTTCACACTTGGATATAACACTATTATATGTCTATACATAGGTATAGGTAATATTAGTAACGATTTGTAAATTGTATCATCGCAGAATGGGTGTAATCATGATTAAAACTAACTATAAAATTGTCCATTACGACACAAGTACGAATTTCGTTATTGCACGTGTCTCGTACGACGTTTTTTAGTACAGATGGCCCTCCGAAGTTTTGAACCTGACTTAAAATGACCCACTTCTCACACTAGAGCCTAAAAAATGCACAATCTGTACTAAAAAAATATAATTCTGCCGGTGTGTGTGTATTTTTAATAAATAAGAAACGAAATATTTATGTTTTTTATTCAGAATAATTAAAGTCAGACTTAAAAAACTCATACAATAATTCGTATTAATGATTCATACTATTTGTGCCATAACACATAAATCACATAATAAACTCATCTAATGCAGTTTTTATAACATTGTCTCTTTCGCTGTACTTATCTTCCACATGAATGACATGGTCAGTCATTGATTTCCAATCTGAGGCAGTTATACTCGCGAACTTTTTTCTTTCTTCTCCAACTCTCATAACTTTTCTACCGTATTTTTGACAGCGTTAACTCCTTCAACCTCTCCCAGACCTTCTGGTAGAAAAACAAATGACCATTTTAAATCAACCTAACATAAATACAAACAATCTATTATAGTTGATAGTATATTAGATAATGAGTACAAAAAAATTTATTGAATAAAGGTAAGTATCAAAATGGTACTACGTACTAACCTAGGAACACCGATATCGTGTGTAAACACTCATGTTTTTCCTTTAAAGCGATGATTTTCTTCTCTTGTTTTTCTTTATATTTACTTATTATAGTACGCAGCAGCTTACGAACATTACTTTTCATAGTATTTTTCATCATAAACACCTTAAAACGTTGCAATTGTGGAAAGCGAGCAATGGGTGTCAAGTCGAACGAAAGACAGAACATGACGTTTGACAATTCAGCTTGTGATGCCATATGAAAAGTTCCGTAAAAAACTCATTCTCAGCTTTCGTTAGCCAGACTCTATCACCTTCTGGCATTAATTGTTAGTTGTCCTATCACTGTGCGTTAATAATTTATGAAAAAAGATAATATTAACGGATATTTTGTGTAAAAATATAAATTGTCACGCTACGCTAGAGCTTGACTAAATGTTGAACAACCAATATCGATATTCGTTCGATGAACATACCTAATCAAGTCTATTACATTACAATGCCGTCATAGTCCCAAATTTTAAATACGAATGTGTATTTAACAAACTTGATGGACGTTACTATGTTTTGTGAGAATTTTTTGATAATACACGATTTTTATTATTTGTTAAATATGAGGGATACGCCAGATAATAATTTCACACACGTTAGCAATTTATAATTTGACACCCTCAATTCACATTGTACTATGAAACTTATGGCAAAAAAACGATGAATAAAAATACTATGTTGTCGATAAAACAGTCAAAAATCGATAGATAATTGCTCTGTTGTAATAGGCAACCCTATTCCTGACCACACATAGACAAATTTACACACACACTTGCGTTTCGTTTTTGGTTACGCTTTTAATCGTTGTCGATCATTCTTTGTCATCTTAGTTCTGTGCTTCTGCTGAACACTTCACTAACAAAACAAGCATCCATAATATAAATATAACCGTCACTTTTCCAAACGCCTTCCACCTTTGACTCCTGTCAAACGATGTCAATAGCCCAACCGGTATTCACTTAAAACAATAGAAGAAACAAAATGCCTCGGCCAGATTCGAAGCAGGGACCACCCGCATTTGACTAATAAAGACATCAGACCATAATTGCGATCATATCGCAGTTTTAATTGGCCGCCATGTTGTTTTACATGCTGTGGTGAATGACTGTATTCAGCCAAAGTAGGTCGATAATAAAAAGTGCATTTACTTTTGAAAGGATCGTCTGTCATTGTAGCAGAATTTATTTTTAATTTATTTTTATATTGGCTGATATTAAATATTATCACATTAAAAAAAACTATTGAATCTGATAATAGGCATGATGACTGGCAAGTCAAATCAGCATCTTTTTTCGAACTGTCAAAACGTCACTAAGGAATTTTATATGAAATTGGTACTCAAAAGTGACGTCACGTTTGAGTACTGCCAAATGTCTTTTAACCCTTAAATGCATGACCTTGACAAAGATTTATTCAAATTTGAATTCTGACATGTTGTCAATAGGGTTTAAAGTAGGTACATGATGCATGTATCACTATGCATTTAAGGGTTAAGTTATTTTAAATTTATTAAATAAAAGTTCTGTACAAAAATTACTGCAATCTACATCTTAGTAATATTTTTCTCGTGTATTATGTCGTGCATAATGTTAAATAATTTATTTTAACTACAGTCATCATGCCTGTTACAGGTTTGTCACATTGTCAAACCAAAAACAGCATTTTTTTTTTCATTTAACACAATATTCATTATTAATTTCAAAACACTATGGTATGGCAATAAGAGTGCTTTTGCATCAAGTTTTTTATTTATTATTAAATGCAAACTCAATAATTCAAGTGAGGCAGCTAGTTTATCAAATAAATCTTGTGTTACCACATGAAATAATTCAAAACCACGGCTTCCGAACGTTTGATCTTGCCGCTGGCAACATAAAACCCAACCTAAATAAACATAACCTTTAATTGCCTTTAACGATTTATTATATTCTAATTAATTAACCTTTAATCTTAAACAAAATTAAACTTTATTGAGCACACAGTAAAGTCCATTTTGAATTTGTTTCCAAATAATAAAACGAAAGCGAACGGCCTCAACCTGAAATATTTCTTAATTAAAAAAGCTAAAGTTCAATATTCGTATTCGGTTTTTGAATTTCGAACACAATTTCGAATTTCCGAACGGGACGTTTCCATCTATCCTTTATTTTTTTCTGCAATTGAATTTGAACTATAACACAACTCAATAAAGACTCAGGTTCCCTTGAGAGGTTGCAAGGTTCTTTATCAGCTAAGTAGTAATAATGGGTTGCTTATTGGAGGCAAATGTCTTCATTAAAGATCGTCGTTGGTGGCACATGTCCGGTTTGTAAGGAGGTTACACCGTCCCGCCAGATAGTTTGAGGAATTTTATTAGAATTTTAATTATTAACGATTCGTAGACAGCCAATCCTCTATGGGTCATGTTTCTTGTAGTTTAAGTTACATTGATACCTATTATTTGATTTTATGTCTCTGTTAATGTAGTCCGTTGATTATTGTAAATAAAAATGAGTTTTCGAGACAGAGATACGATTTAATTTACAGATATATTTGACTGAACCAATTTATTAAGAAAAACTTTCACCCACAGATAAAATGGACAATATAATCTTACAAAATTAGGTCAAATTCTCAATGCCGCGTAGTGACAGCAGTAAGAATACATTTGTCACCACCCCACCTCTTCCCGTGGGTGTCATAAGAGTCGACTAAGGGATTGAAGTGTCACTGATCATTCATTTATTAAGGATTGATGACGGGAAGCAGCGTCATGGTAATGGACATATTACTGCGATCTCCAACCCGCTTGCCCAGCGTGGCGATTATGGGCATTACTTACCTACTCCTGATGCATTCACGAATAGTTGGTGGGAGAGGCCTACGTCCAGCAGTGGACTGAGATAGGCTGATGATATGAAATACTCAAAAAAAGAAATAAAATAGGGTTTTTTTTCCGTAAAACCTGAACAATAATGTTGTATATTATTCGTTGTTAGCGCTTTTTTTATAATAGTCCCCTTAAATATAGTCTTTGTCATCAAAACTTATACCAGTGATACTAACATACTTTTTCTTCCTAAATTACCGTTATTAGTTTCACACGTCTACAAAAAATACCAAGTATTTAATTATGTTTCTTTAATTACAGTTCTTTCTTTTTCAATAATGGCAACACTCGATCCACACTTGTCATCAATAATTCACAACAAAGGTCATCGATAATTGTCTCTGACTCAATAATTGACATTTTCCTCTTGAAAACGAGGCAGCATAAAATACCTGTTTTATTTTTTTATACGTTTTAATAAGAGGCTGAGGCGCGAAAATTACACGTTGTATTTTTAATTAAAAAACACGATTGCACCGTAAAATTAGTAGGTGTTGGAATTGGAAAATTATAAGATTTGTTTATTGCTTTCTTCATATGAATTTATATCACGTATCGTGTGTGTGTTAATTACTGAGTCACGCATTTATACATATTTCGTCAATTTGATACAGAACCCTACTTTAGGTACCTATAGTTGCCGATTTTTAAAAATGAACATTTGACATTTTAGAAATGAGCCTTATATATATGACGTTAAGACTATCGGGAAAACGGCGAGTCTTACCTTCATATTGATAAGGATTATATAACTGTCAAAAGTTCATTCTTAGAACGCGGCAAGCGGCAACTATACATTTAGTAAAATTGTATGTCGATGGACTTGATGGACTATACCGCAAACTCGACGTGTTGTCTTTCTGTTCACTTACTTACGGTCGTATTTTAATATTTTTTCATCACACTTGCTGTCTAAGCGCGCCTTTGCTTGCATGCGTAGCGGGAATAATAGAAAAGTGAAATTCCCTAGGGAGTAATAGAAATGTCAGTACGTCATTTGATAATATTTTGTCTTAAAACTTATTTTTTTGTTGGCAAGTGTGACGAAAAACATTGTACGCATCACAGTCGGTAAGTGGAATACTAACTCGAGTCATTAAAAGTTCTAATACTCTCGTTAGTAATTTCGTACTTACCTCCCTTGATGCACAATGCACAATGTACTGTAATTCATATCCACTCGTGTCGTAAAGTAATATTTTTCTTGCATATTTATCGAATAAGTAATGCCGCGCGATAAATATTCGAATAACATTTTTTTAAACACCACAGTTTCAAGAGGAAGTCGATATTAATCTTTCTTTATCTCAATTTTATACGGAGAACGAGTTTAAGAAATAGCGAAATTAAAAAACCAGTAGAATTAAATATGTTAATATAAATTCGGACACGAATAAATAACCGAGTGTTATATTTAATGGCTTTATTTGCGGCCATGTTGCTTTTAACGACAGAGACAAGTTTTTTATTTTTTTGACCGACTTCAAACAAGGAGGAGGTTCTAAATTCGACTGGGTTTTTGTATGCTCAGTCTAACCATATCTGTCAGTTAGACAGAATATATTCCTATGTATGTACTAGGGTGCTTCTTATTTTTGCAATTTTGAAGTATGTTCGAACCAATAAAGGAGCTCTTTGCTGTCCCGATTGCAATTTTCTATGGGGCACCCTCTCATTTTGTTATTTGATAAGTAAGATTATTTGTTTTTTTTTTCAATTATTATAAACAAAAAAACATACCTATGTCATCATTTCACTACTATGTCTACTCAGAGTTGGGCAAATAGTGATCTGATTACAAATACAAAATAAAATACAAATAATTTATTCGTGGCAAATATAACAAAACAAGCATGACAGGACAAAACAAAACAAACAAATTCAGCGTTCGTCGGTTGACAATCAAAACTCACTAAGTAACAAATACCTAGGTACTTGAAATAAAGTTCGTATCTCAGCTCTAACTCAATAACCATATAAGAGGTTGCTAAGAGCGGTGACAGTTTTTAAAGTGAGTTTTGCTTGTCAGCCGACGAAATGGACTCGCCTCAGCATAATGTCGACCCGAAAGCCAACGTTGATCTTCCGGCGAGTCCATGATTACTTCTGTAAATTATCTAGATTCCAAAGGACACATACAAAGGGCCATTCCATATGAAATCATCAGATTCTGATTAAATTCCGCGCTGACTGATTTTTAAACAGTTTGAAAAAAATCAAGGATGATAGTCTTAAGTAAGTGGTACGTATACCGTCAATACTTTTTTTTTTACTTGCTGCTCATCCAGATGGGGCCCGCTTTAAGTTTCAATTTACCTGTTTTTGAGGTTCCACGAGAAGCGATGTAAATTTGTTTCGGTAACTAATATACATTTTTTATATATTTTTTCTGATTCTCTAGTAAACGTACTTTAAAATGTTATTATCAATATGCATCAAGCTATTTTACTTATTCCATCATAAATGTTGAAAGTTTTGTGAATATTTTCAAATTTCGCCCATTTTCTATTGGATTTTGCAGCATGTCTACTGAGCTTAGGGAATTAATATTTTTTTACTGTATAGTACAAGTATTGCTCTCATAAAATAACTGAGGGTTTGATCACAAACTTTTCATTTAGATGAAAAAAAGAATGGTAAAGTTGGCCATTTTACGAAATTGCTCAACTTTGACTTCAAATTTCATCATGTTTGGCAATATAAAAAAAATCCAAAAAGTTATACAAAAGATAGTACCAACTCTATTCTATAGGAATCCGTTTCATTTAGTTTGTGTTTTAGATTTCTGTGAGAATTATGATTTTTTTTAATGTCCATTTTTCGGAACTTTTTACGACTATTTTCCGGCGCTCTATGACTTCACTATTTTAAATAAAACACATTAAATTATTCATAACTATATTTTATTAGTCATTAACAACAATAAGAACCTTTATTTAAGCTGCGATGTACGTAATTAAGTATGTCAGTGTGTATGACCCTTGTGTTAATGCACGATTTACGAATTCATGTTCATATCATGCAAAAGTCAGCAAAAAAGCTTGTCACAAATATGTAATGTATATATGTGCGTGTGTGTGTGTGTAAAGTAATATTACCTGACTATACGACATTAACATTTTTGGAGTAGGAATATCTTCCGGCTCGTAAGGTGCCGTTTGAAACTGGCACAAAATTATGATACGACCTGGTATTTTTTATTGTTATCGCATTATTGAATCAACATCATTACTCTTATCTAAAGACAGTAGGCATGTGTAATAAAACCTATAAGTACCCTATTTCAGACGTATTATAAGATGTGCCACTATCATTTTCATGCTTACCATCAAGAAAGTGGTGTACCACTTTTTTGGTTGACTGTACATAGTAAACGAGGGAATCAACAATCATCATTTTGTTGTTTATTACGTTTTTAAATGTTGTCCGTGATAAAAAAAAAACATTAACTTAAACAACTACTTTGAAACTTCTTGCTAACTTATAGATTTCAAAAAATCATTCTCTTTCAAAAATCAATAACACAATATAAATAAAGATGATTTACAAAGAGCAAAGTAAGTTCTTCTCTTCTGTGTACTTTTCAGATCTTTAAACTTTGCCAAACATGGTTTTTTTTAACGTCATAAAAAGCAAATTCTACAAAAACGGTTTTGTAATTTACTGTTTTTTTAAGTTATAAGAACTAAATTCAAAAATATTGTTAAAGTTTTCATTTAAAGACTATTTGAGCTTGTTAATTAAAAAAAAAATACCTGTCTAGACCAAGCGAGCAATCCAATAAAAGCTACTGAACATCACTGAACATTAGCAAAATAACATGAAGTTTTAGAAGTTTGTCATACAATAAGCAATAAAAATATACATACTGTAATACATACATGTAGAAGTACACATATTAATTAGTAAATTAACATATAATAAAATTCAGTTTCACACATTAAAAAAAAGTTAAAGCAATTTTCATCGACCTCAAAAATCGCTTATTTTTAAACTTCAGACCTATGTTATCTGGCTGTTAGGCTGTTTAAAAATTAAACAATTACGGTTTTATGTAAAGCATACCTACATTATCATCCATGATTTTTTCCATACAAATCGGAAAGCATGCAGCGCACCTCATTTGATGATTTCATATGGAATGGCCCAAAAGTAATCGGAAAGAGTAATTAGATTACTTCTTGCCCAACGTGCGTGTACTACATACAATTATTGATATTTATTTCAAAATTGATATAAAACGTTTTATTTGCCAAAATTGTTCTAATTGTGTTTTTCTCTTTTGTTTTAGGACGAAGTAAGTACGAGACCTCACGGCTGCCACGTGAGAATTTTCCATTTTTTGTTTATTTTTTATTTTCTTACGAAATACCTAGTTTGTAAAATTAAAACAATACCCTTGACATTCATTTCAATGTGAGTTTTGTTGAATATTTCCAAAGATTTTAAATAAGTAATTAAAATATAGTTTTAAGCCCCACTTACGATCTAGAATGAATCAACTGTCACCAGATTAACTAATTAATATAATTATATAATATTTTTGAAACAATTTCTTAACCATGTGTTAGCCGCGTAATCCGGGATTGTGCACGCGGAGTTAAGTATTTTGAAATGCTTAGGCTTTCTTACTTACTAGGTAGAATAGGTAGATATCAAATAAAATAAAATAAAACTTGTATTCCTTCCAATAACCAAAAAGTCATTCTACCATACATGATTGATAAAAAAGTAATGACACGGTCATTTTCCAAAATATTTTGACACAAACATTAATAATGTCAAATTCGTGACAGTTCATGCGTGAACCCTCACACTGTGACCACAAAAACTAAAAAAAAAAACGAATTAATAGACTAAACGATACCTCAGAAAACTTGAAAAAATGTCTATAGTCGATCAGAAAAAATACGTGGCCAATGACCTTGGTCGATCCATCATAGAGTATTTAAAAAAGTTGGGGCAAAAAAGTGTCATTCATTTGGTATAGAATGGTCTCGGATCGTAGTCGCTGGATTAAAAAAAAAACATTGTGGTCTGGACGAGTCATTTGACAATTAAATTGTTGGAATGTAAAGGTTAGTTGATTAGAGTTAATGGAGTAATATAAGTTTGTAGTATGTTTTTTACGTCGACTTTAGTAGAATTAAGACTTCATAGACAAATCTGTAAGAATCGTATGCACACTTTACAGTTTTAGATACCTAGTACCTACTTGATGATTCAGACTCATTACCACCTACTAAAATTAAATAACATTACAAACCTAGGAGGGTAAATTCGTAAACACACCATAGTTGGGTTTACTGTGCCATAAATATGGTGACGGGAAACTAGGGGTTGTTATTTCCTATTTTTCGCATTTTTATCACAATATGTTATTAAGGTGGTTCAATTGCCATACTAAAACAGTTACGGTATAGTCATTATACCATTAGTACTATTATTACATATAGATATTGTGCATTTATTTACTTTCGAATAGTAATATGCGTTAAATGATTAAAAATATACATACCTACTGCTTACTATACAGTAAAATAGCGTATTATTTTTTAACAACAAATCATTAATATACACTGTGTAAATCTAATACGGACGATCAATTAAACCAGGCATGGGATTCATTAGTGTAATCACGGATTACAAGGTTTTTTTAAAGTTACTCTTAATTTAGACCCCATAGAATTTTTTTAAGATTATCGGAGCAGCAATGTAGGTACGAACATTTGTTATTGTTGATTTGGCAGTTATGTCATCTGCTTTTGAAATTAGCTGTCAACGAGTGCTTAACTCGCGTATGTTGCTTTACATTGCGCGCCGAATTATTTTGCATGGAAAATTTTGTTGCTCTGATTTTAAGTAAAAGTTATTTGAATGTACTTATTATGTCGTAAACTAACACCCCTTAAGAGCTTCGCCCGTATTAGACTTACACCCTGTATAGTTTTAGCACGCTTCCTGTATTAAATATAGTTATTTTATTAATTTAGCTCTACTTTTCGAAAGTACATTCGTAGATGCGTATATTTTCATCAATGTAGTAATGGCGTGTAATTACTTAATTATAGGTGCCACATTTGTTTTTGTATCGAAAGCGCTCAACCTTAATGTACCTTCAACTTTCTGAATACTTAACTAGATATAAAAGTAATATTGACGTTTAGAAATAAAAAACATCAACGGGTGTTGTTAGGCTTTTTTAGGAGTAAAAGACATCAACGCGTCGTTACTAAACTGGCGTGCACTTCGTTTCTTTGGGACGTAGTTTTTCAATAGATACTTAATTTGGTTTATTATTTGGTATAAACTCGTAAAAAAAGTGTAAGAAAGCACCTAATATAATTAAGTTTTTTACATCTATTTAACTCAGCAAACTTGCCCTTCATGGTCTTAAACGCCGCCCTTTCTTAGAAAAGTTCTATAGTTACTCATAGTATGTCCCAATTGTAAACAAAATACTGTATTAAATACAGGTTGATTTTTTATTCAACGTTTCGATTTTTTATTCGGTTAATTCTGAAGTAATATTGATGAACTTTTACTACGGGACCGACATCGATATTCGAGAAAAAAAATCGGGTGTTCCATACAAATCCTGAGATATTAGTAGGTAGAAATGTACTGCGTATTTGGCCGTCTAATTTTCACTAAATTAATTAGGAATACATTATAATGCGGGAATGCCGCCTGCGTGCTGGGCACCTTGCCCAGGGGGCCAAATTTAAATTTATATTTATAGATAGTTTTATTGTTACTTAGTTTAATATTTGTAGTTAGTTTTATTTTTAATTAGCCTTAATTATTTTTCTGTTTTTCTATATTTTGTGATTAAATAGCCTTACTTATAATTATTCAATCTTCAATTAATCATCTGTTTAGGTGATATTAACAAAAATACACGCAAAAACTTACGTTTCTCTTTTGTTTTATGTAGAACGTAGAAAGGCGTATTGGTACCTATTTTATATTGATAAATTACAAGCGTTGAATTTTAATAGTTACAAACATTTTGAATTCCTAGGTAATCATACATCAGTCTCAGCAAAACACTCAGTTAAAATAACTTCTTCAAATCTCAAAACTGAATTATTAGTAAAAACATTTTAGTAAAAAGAGTGTTTAAACCTACCTACGAAATAACTGTTATCGCGCCCATTTTACTCACGAATTAGATTTGCCTAACTACAGTAGTAAAATTAACGTTTGTTATATACTATACTCTGTCTATTAACCATCGTTTTAAGTAGAAAAGGCGCCAAATAAAAAAAAAGGCGCAAAGAGCAGGCTTCCTATAAAAAAAAAATGCCGCCATTTTCTACGGTCAGCTACTTATGGTTAGACATTAAAAATCTCTCATCAAGAGTAAACATCTAGGCTAACCAGAGAACCGGACAAAGACGCCAAATAGAACTTTTGGTAGCCGTAAAGCAGCTTTTAGTCTAACGAACCAAGTTGGTATCAAAAACAACGCAATTTTTTTTACCATTATTCTTTAACTTACCGCTTTTTCCTACTAACAAGTTAGCCAGGGTATAGGTACATAAGCCCCGGAAGAACCGGGATACCAAAGAGAAAGCATGTTTTTTTTGGGGCGTCACACACTCCACGATGTTTTATTCCACAGCCATCGCCGCTTCACATGGCAACCCGGCAGGCAGTCGGTGAAATATTTTGACCAATTTTAAAGTAAAACGTGTACACACACTGAATTGGTTAAGATATTGCATCGTCTGCTTGTGCGGGAATATCGACGGGGGATGCCATTTTTTGTTTATTTGTGTTGTGTTGTCTAATTTTTTAATCTGGCAAACCAACTAATCAAAAGAAAAAAAGTCATTTAAAAAAATGGTGAAGTGTTGCCGAATAAATGCATAGCTTATTTAAATTCTGAGATGTGTTCTATTGATAAGTCGGTTTGCCAAACTATGCGTTATTTATTATTATTGTATTAAAAAGTGAAGATATATTGTATTAATTTTACGGGGCCTATTCACAATCCGCAAATAAATAAATCCATCAGGTATAATTATCACCTTTGGAATCACGGGCTTACAAATCCCAGTTTTTTGATAGGCTTGCGCGGAGATATAGATCCAACACGTAGAGTCCCTTTGGAGAAATTTGCTGTGTTGTATTTATTACTATTATTATACAGTGTATGTCTTTGATAGCGACATTGCTTTTAAGTAACGATAGATTAAAGTGTTGTTAACCATTTTAGTAGAATAATATAACGATTGCCTTTATTATTTAAGAGTAATTATTTTTTATAAAAATCTCGAGCAGCAATGTAATGCAAACATTTATTTGACGTTTCTGAGAGGAAAAGCTAGTTTCGTTTTCATTTTAATTCGATCAAATCATTAAAGTAACTGCGAACTGTTGCCGACGTTAAATTATTTACTGAATTATCCATTACTAGAAAATACTACAATTTAAAACATGCGAGATTTGGACTACACCAGCACAACAAATTTACATCAACAATTCTTTCTGTGTCTTACTGTCTTAGCCAGCACATTTTGAATCGTATTATTCACTGAACTGATATCAAAAATCACTGCACATACAATTATCACTTCTTAGAAATCATATTACCTAGTTCAAACATTTTTATTAAATTTATTAGGAAAGTCTGTTGATCAACAAACTTGATGTTATCTTGACACTTCAACTCAATCAATGTGAAGTTTTCAATCGGTACATAAACAAAACGATTATCTGATTCCGCCTTCTTAGTTAACACAAAATTACCTAGGGCTTAATCGTCTCTGTCGCACTTATAAGAAAGAATGACAAAGACGGAAAACTAAAATACGCTACTGAGCGATAGCCATTGGCAACTTGGCTAGGCACCCTGGGCTGTTAAGTCCTTTTCTTATGAACAAGGGTCATGATGTTTGACGGACTTGTCATCGAAAAGTGTCACCGACATGTAGGATGTAAATAGGTAGGTAATTAATTGTAATTGTCAGGATGTCACTAAGAGCGAGATTTCAATGAAATCATATGTCAATTGTTAGGTTTCATTTATGAGTTATTGTTATTACTGATACATTGCGTGCCGAATTGATTTGTATGAAAAAAATTTTTTTTAAATACTTTAACTAAATATGCTAATTTCAGTTTATTAAGACTTGTACTTTCACCCCTTAAAAGGAATGTCGTTATGAAAGACACACGCTGTATAGAAAAGTACAGCTAATATTTCTTTAAAAGATATATTTCATTCGCGAAATCAGTGATACAGATCCTTGGATACATTGCTGACAAACACAAGTGATGGACATATCGAGCTTAAATAGTCCTATAAAACGGTTGCAAACAAAATGACTGTTGCAAAATAAATACACGACTTTTAGTTTTTTTAATATCCAAATTAATATGTATAGACATAAATCATAATACATACACAATTTTTAATTATCGACAAATGGAAGCATTTTTTTCTCTTTTGCGTGAAATGAATGATACTAAATAATAATAAAGAATAATCGGAATAAATATGTGTATTTAAAAAAATCATCCTGTCATCCCTCCTTGGCACTCAATAATGTTAAATAATTCTGGTTTGGAAAAAATATAAAAAGTGGGTCAGAGACCAAATCATGTCCAGTATTTTGGACAAGTTGACCGCATTTTAAAGTATGCTTTGCTGTCCATCCGCCATTGGTCTTGGACGCAGTTGGATCTATAAACGGTTATAAATTAACAGATTTTTAATTGGTGTTGTAGTAAATCATTAATTAATTTTACGAACATTACGTTTGACGCCAAAATGACATGAAATGCTACCGTTCGCCGATCACTAATTATACGTCATTAGGTGTCCATTATTGGTGCTGTCAATTTAGGCGGTAATATATAGTAATACTTTTAAATTAATGCAATTACAAAAAAATGCGCTGAGGTGATACGCGTCCTATTGCGTGATGTATTATTATGTATGTAATATATGGCCTTGATTCTTCGAGCAGAACGTAATAGACATATTTATGCTACTGTCGTATTTCAAGTGCTTGTTTCGCTGGGTTATTCGCGGATCGTCTAGAACGCAAAATGACTAGTTTGTTGTTTTGCCTAAACTGCAGTTTACCCAATGTGCATTCGGTCTAAATCTCAAATTGACTAAAACGCAAAATGCTTACTTCGTATACTGCTTTCATAGCACTATGACTGAAACGCAAAACGTCTGAACAGTTGAGTGCAAAAGTTTAATGATACAGAATCAAAAGATGAACCAGATGGCGTGGGTCATTAGGTTATTAATCACCAATATTGATGATTCCTTTTCAGATAGGTAATAATTAGAAAATATATTCTTTGCATACAAAGGGTAGGAGCAACTGGTCTACAACGCAAAACGTCTACAGTATTTTTCCGTTTTATCATAACTTTAAAGCGATATCGACAGAGCCCCGCTTACGCGTGGCTCCTATATTTTGTGCAGTTTGGCCTTCGGCCATTTGCAGATACCTAACGAACCTAACCTACCTATACCTAGTGACTGTTTGTGACTGTACTCGCAAAAACAAAAGACAAAAGTAGGCAAAATGCGTTCTTGTCGTCCTGCGTGTTGAGTAATTTGCTTTCAAGTCGATCTAAGGTTTTGGCCTTTGGCATAATGCTCGATGGCCAAACTGCAATGTAGGCAAAATAACACACTTGTCATTTTGCGTTCTAGACGATCCGCGAATAACCGGTTTCGCTCATTATAGCCTGCGTAGCCTAGTTCCAGGTTCAAATCCTGGCGAGGCCATTATTTGTGTATTTATTTATAACAAATATTTGTTCCTTGGTCAAGGCTGTCTATGTATTTATAATATGTATCTATCTGTTAAATATATCGTCGCCTGGTACCCACATCACAAGCCTTAATTGAGCTTACCGTGGGACTATATTTATTATTTGCCGTGTGGTGGCGGCAGTAAGAATACATTTGTCACCACCCCAACTCCTCCTGCAGGTGTCGTAAGAGTCGACTAAGGGATTGAAGTGCCACTGACTTTAAGTGATAAAAGATTGATGATGGGCAGCAGCGTTATCATAGTGGACACATTACTGCGATCGCCAATCAGCTTGCCCAGCGTGGCGATTATCTCCTAATGCGTTTATACGCATAGTTAATAGGAGATGCAGGTCCAGCAGTGGATCGAAATAGGCTGACGATGTGATGTGATATTTATTATTATTTATTACGATTAACGTACCATGAGCTGCACCCGCGTTATTAACGCGGACTTCTTTCTAAATGCTTCCCGGGGTAGCTCTGACAGTTCGAACTCAACGCGCTAGTTGGACAGGCCTGTAGTGTTATTCACTAAGGAAACCGCCTTGCTAACAGCGCTGTGTCAGCGCTGCGGCAGCGTCGAGCCTAAAAATGGTATTCACTAATGCACTTTAAACGACACTAGCGCTCGGCGACGAATGCGACGTGAGCTGAAACTACACTGCGTCGAGAGTTACCGCCTTCAGTTCAATGTGTGAATAAGAGAGTAGCATAGCTGATATTAGTCTACGATATCTTCACTTCTTGATACATTTAAAATGCATTGTGTTGTTGGATTGTGCTTTTTTGTTGTTTATTGCACATATTTGGTTTAATGAGGGTTTTCTCGAAAACGTATGCCACTAGTTGGCGCCACTTAGCCGTAAGGTCCCGCTAAGAAACACAATTATCTAACCCCAAAGAAAAACTAACTAGGAGGTATTTTTATTTTTTTATATAATTTTATGAACTCATACAAAACATCAAAACACGAAACTATAGGCGCTCTGAGAATTTAGACAAGTTTCTGGACCTGACGCCTCAGTGCTGCCGCCCTGGTGAGCGTCATTTCAGAAAACCCTCATTGAGACCTGAAGACGTATCATGACTTTGTAAGTATCGGTAACGTTAGGTTTTACTCGATATGTAAAATAGGCCATCGCGCTCGCTCTAACATGTCAGTGCGGGCGCGATAGCATTACGTATCGAGTAAAAACTAACGTATCCTTTACTTTCCAACGCATGGTACGGCTATAGTTGTATTAACCGTTTTTATCACACTTGTGAGGGAAAAAGATACTAAAACAAATTAGAGATGATTCAAACTCGAACAATTGAGTAACTCAGGACCGGGGTGCTTAGACAAGTTGCCAATCGCTAACGCTTAATCGTCAGTCGTAAACGAAAGGCAGCAAGTCTTTGTCGCACTAATATGAAAGAGTGACAGAGAGGGAAAACTACGATATGCTACTAAGCGTTAGCGATTGGCAACTTGGCTAAGCATCCTGGTGAGTTATACTCGTAATATGCTGGCCCGGTACTTCAATAATATCATTTTCATCACACTTGCTTTCTAAGCGCGCCATTGCTTACATGCATTGCGTAATTTCTCTTTTTGACGCACTTGTTATGAAAAAAATCGTCCCTGAGACACGACGATACTCGCCCGACGGTGATAGCTGATAGCTGGGCGAGTATAGCCGTGTCTCTTTTGTTTACACGGGAGTGCGGATCTTTTGTTCTTGTTTATAGCTTAGTAGCTCGCGGTGAGACCAGTGCCTTACACGTGCAAAAACTTTTTTTTAACTCGGGTAATTGTTGCCCTCGTTTTACTTGGGCTCCAACTTTCACACTCGTCGAAAAATTTTTTTTTTTGCACTTGTATCGAAATGTTCTATTTTTTGTCCGGAAGTCTGATGAAAAACATTTTATGCATCACGGTCGGTAAGAGGCATACTAACTCGAGTCATTAAAAGCCCTCCGCTTACGGTCTCGGGCTTCTAACACTCTCGTTAGTAATACCGTACTTACCTCCCTAGATGCACAATGTCCTATTTTATTGTAATAATTTCTACTGTAACGTAATGTTGTATGAAAATTTATTATTGCCCATGGGTATCAGGAGTATCATGACCCACCTACAGCGCGCATCGCCTGTGCGCATTGGCGCACTTAACAAACGAGTGTGATGAAAAGGGTATTTACCTACTCGTAGATGTTTGAAACTTGTTTACAGTACCCGGCGATAAAGTTTGCACATCGGTCTTTAGAAAGAGACAACTAATATTCAATAAACGTCACGTAAGTTTGAGAGGGACAACGCTCTATGAAGCCTCTATGAGGTCTCTTTGCAGTAACCGATGTGCTAACATTATAGCCTGGTATAGTCCATTTCAAATACGAAGGCCCGATGTCACTCGAAACTTTTGTCATTTAATTGGTCCACTACATAATGGCACGTGTCGACCACCGATGTATGCGAAAAAATTCACGCCACCAAAGGGTCTGGCCAGGAAGTTTTTGTTATCACTGATCCTATTGTTGACGCCTAATGACTTTGTCAAGTAGAATTGGGCCTTCGTATTTGAAATGGACTTTACTGTACTAGTTATGTAAGTCAAGTCATGTAGATGTCTGTCGGTGGCAGCTTTTTGCGAAACTCGACAAATATGCTGTCAGTGGCAAGGAAAAGATTGACAACCGATAGCCAATAAAAAGCTCGTAATGTAAGCATTTTTTTACTGGCAACACCTTTATCTGTACTAACAAGTGTTCCCAGGTATCTATAATTTAAATTACTCAAACTATGTCGTTAATATCGTCTATCGCGCTATTTTATATTTGTTTATTGGCCTTCATGAAACAATGTTTCTAGTTTGCTGTTTTTAATAGTGACAGGTGATTATCGCGAATTAGTAAATAAAGGTGGATTTAGACCAAACGAGCATTCGCTCATTCTTTCCCCCACTCTACGAAATCAACGAATTACGACCAATCACGTTTTGTCGACCAGTCACGGAGTTCTTACCGCGAACCAAGAACAAATTGTTGCGTCTCTCTTGCCCTAGTTAATTCATTCGTAAGTGTGACAGGGATGCAACACTTTGTTCCTGGTTCGTGGTGGGGCATTTGTCCCTGTCCGATTGCGCTTTCGCTAGTGGCAGTAACAAATGCTCGAAATTTACGATTTTCGTTCTTCTTTTTAGGACCTTAGAGTGCGTAGGAAAGTTGCCAATCACTGCCGCTCAGTAGCTCTCTGTCACTCTTTCTTGTTAGAGCGACAAAGACAGTTGCCTTTCTTTCACGATTAAGCGTTAGCGATTGGCATCTTAGTTATACATCCCGCAGGCCTAGCCAGGGTGCAATTCTGCAATCGTATACGATAAATGACACATCACGTGACCATAATAATGTATGGAAATGGTCACGTGACTTTTCGTACGAATCTGTGATTCCCATACATTTATTACTTATCGGTTATCGTATATGATTACAAAATGGCATCTTGACTACGCCTGCTGGTATGTTTTCAAGTCTGGTATTTAGGTTAATGCCTGTTTATTTGCGCTTCTGATCACTTTTGTGTATTTTGTGTTTGTGCCATTTTTATTTTTGTGCTTATTGTATTTCATTAATGTGTTTTCCATATTCTGTGTGTTTATTTGTATAGTGTGACTAATTTGACAATGGTAGTATGTGAATTGAACAATCCATTACGAACACTTAATTTGCTGCACTCATTTTGAATGTATGAACTAGTATATAAACTTGAATTTAGAGAATAACCTTTTCAAAATCTTCATAGGCTACGGTATCAGTAGCTGTTTATCATCAGGTTGTTTATATGCTTGCCATATCATAACAATAACACAACCACTACCATACATATATTTTATCCCACGTGCTCGTAAAAATTTTTGACTTGTAAAATGTAACATGTTTTTCAAAACTTTATTCATAATTAAAAAAAAATATATTTTGTTTTGTACAGAGTTGTGTTTTGCTGAGATTGACATATTTTTCTATGATCGCAAATTTTCTTGTGGAAGATAATTTTTATTACTGCAAATATAAATGTAGCATTTCGCTTATTGCGACAACATAAGAAAACAAACGAATTCGTTTAGCAAATTATTAAGTAATTTTATAATTGCCCTCTTGCACTCTCTGTCAAACGTTGGCCAAGTTAGAGCATTTGACTAATACCTAATTCTAATAAACAACAAATCATAGCTTCCTTAATATAGTATACGATAACTCGAGCTTTTTTTTATATATTTATTTTCAAAACTGCAATTTATGTACATAGATTAAATCTAACTAATCTACTTAACCTAACCTATATCTAAGATTGGCCCTTGTGGCATTGTACCGAGGATGCTGGCGGCATTTCCTCGCTGTATCGCAATTCTGATGCGTTGTGCGAGGAAGTCGCCAGCTCTTCGGTCTTTAGTTACATCAACCAGACGTTTCGCGATCTCAGCAAAGAATTTGCGTGCGCTGGGGCCCCAAGAACCTAAAGTTTCTACGCCAAACGGTACAAAATCGTACTCTTTGCCGAGGCCCTTATATTTATTACGTTTTAAAAATTCGTCATTTTCAGCCGCAGCGGCTGCCTTAAACGTAGTTCGTTGAAGATGGGACGGTGCCAGGGTATATATACTCGACCTATTTGTATACTAATGTATTTGTCAAATATGTCGATAAAAACTTTTCCTAACTAGTGCGGAAAAGTAAACTTTGCGCACGCTTCGCTTATGATAAAAGTCGTTCGATACACGACATACACGTGTTAAAACTTATTTTTAACCCGGGTGATTGTCGCCCTCGTTTCACTCGGACTCCAACTTTCACCCTCGTCGAAAAAAAATTAAACAGTTTAAACTCGATTCAAAATGTACCCCCTTATTCATAAACGTCTTCTTGTACTAATATGTATTCTGTCTCTTAACTTAATAAGCGGATAAGTACCTATCATTTGTCCCTTTCGGTATTATAAAAATATTGGTAAGACCGAAAGGGGCAAACACCTATCGGCTTGCTAAGTTAGATGACGTTTATAAATAAGGGGGTTTGTACTTTGTACATTATGAGCTTAAAATTTATAAAATAATTACGGTGTACTAGGGTAATTCCGAATGTCATAAAAAGCCGTATACTTTTAAAAGGTACTTAAGACGATGTAATTACGAGTGATCTTCCTGTGATTTTCGGAAATACACTCAGCCTCCGTAGCCTAGTTGGTAGTGACCCTGCCTACGAAGCTGGAGGTTCCGGGTTCGAATCCTGGCGAGGGCATTATTTGTGTATTTATTTATCACAAATATTTGTTTCTTAGTCAAGGTATAAGTATCTATATGTATCTATCTATTATATATCTATTATTATATTATGTATCACATCATAAGCTTTAATTGAGCTTACCGTGGGACTAGCTCGATTTATGTAAGATGTCCCAAGATATTTATTTTATTTATTTATTTATTACACTACTTTCGGAGTTATCCCAAGGCACACTATCACGAAAGTTCATGTTAACGTACATAGCTAATATTTACGCATTTCTAAAAGCAAACTAGATATATTACTTAGGTATGGGTAACAATTTTCCGTGGCTTAGGTTTCCGTGGTATTTTAAAATACAAAAACATGTCCGACAAAAAAACGGACCTAATAACAAATTTGTTTTCTTATCACCCGAAATAAAATCTATCTGTAATGTAACGATATCTAATTTTCTCAGGTTAAAAAATCAACAAGATAGCTTATTCAACTTAAATACTGTATCCGTAAGGACATTATGAATTCACCATTACCAACAATATAAATAAAAGATTAAATTACACATTAAAAAAGATATCTCTCTATGAAGGCAACCAGGAAGTAATAATAGAATTTACACACAATCAACTCTACACTACAGTCCGTGAGCTTTTTGATTTTTTTACTTCATCAGCCTATCTCAGGCCACTGTTGGACGTAGGCCTCTCCTATTAACTATGCGTAAAGACGCATCAGAAGGAAAATGACCATGCTACGCTGGGCAAGCATATTGGTGATCGTAGTAATATGTCCACTATGATGACGCTGCTGACCATCATCAATCTTCTATCAAAGAATCGTCAGTGGTCAATACAAATGTATTCTTAATTACTGCCATCACACAGCTGATTAACTATTTATGGGCAATTATCACAACTTTACTATCTCTGCATTTGGTAAGGTACTACCATTTTCCACAAAACTTATTAGGCTTATGATAGTCTCGTGTTTATTATTTGTCATTGATGCCGTAACTATAGAAGAAAGTGATGCGTAGCGCTACAAACATTAAAAACCAACGGACCCTCATGAACCACCAGTTAACGTAAAAACTTATAAAAAGAATAAACTTACTCAAAATAGTACATTACGACACAAGTGCGAAAAACATGAAATTCGAAACGAGCGGCGATGTTTTAAAACACGACCGATAGGGAGTGTTTTCAATCGACACGAGTTACAAATTTCGTTTTCCCCTCACTAGCTCGTAAAGCGCTCGTTTATCGTTTAATACCAGCGGGGTAAAAACGCTTTTTACACACTTGTGAATAAAGTAATTTGACATTGCTCTAATTCCTATAGCCCCCTACTGCCTAGTATAAGTGGATCTGTATGACCGTAGTAAACATGCGCAATCGGAGCTCACATGTTAAATTGGTCGTTGTCATGGGTGACTTTGTAAGCCATTGGCTATATTTAAGTTCCAGAAGTAACTCTATTCTACGATACGTTTCGACATTGAGTTTTAAATGGTTTCTTTAAGTTAATTTACATTTGGATGAGATTTGTAATCATATTTCCTCGCGATAGTGAGGGGAAAAAAGTTGTATTACACTTGGCGGCAAAGTTTGTTCAACTCTCGTGCCTTGAGACCTTCGCAATGGTCAAGATTCCAGTTTTTGAACCACTCGCTACGCTCGTGGCTCAATTTTGGAATCTTTCGCTAGCTCAGGTCTCAATATTGGCACGACAGTTAAACAACAACTTTGCCCCCTTGTATAATAAATAACTATTTTGCACGTGTCTCGTAATACGACGTTTTTTAGTACAGATGGCCCTCCGAAGTTTTGAACCTGACGTAAAATGACCCACTTCTCGCACTAGAGCCTAAAAAGTACACCATCTGTACTAAAAATTATTGTTAAGCATACTTGACCTCAAAGGTCACCTCAAACCCCCACAAGAACGAGACGCATATATACATAAACGTGTTGTCCCTGTCTAGGTCCGCGCACGCGCCGCCCCAAGAAGCCCCCCGGAGAAGCAGCACAAAACGACGAGAAACGGCCAAGAACCGCCTTCTCAGGCCCCCAGCTTGCCAGATTAAAGGTAACACCCTGACAACACTAAGAGCTGTAAAATCACCCAACTATAGTCCAATACTGCAACTATGGTTCACAATTTCAGCTCCTAATAAGCATCAGTTCCAATCTTCTTTTTGACTTTTTCCATTTTTTCATAAATCATGAATGAGGAGTTTTTGATTATGAATGGCACGATTAATATAACAATCACACCTAATGGAAGATATTCGGTTAAGTTTTGGACCATTGTTGGGAGCATTTGGACTATAGTTAGGTGGTTTTACGGTATCTCAGACACTCCAAAGTAGCAATTTACAAGTTGCAAGACATTCTCAAACTTCACCATTCAGGAGGGCATGTAGGGTAGAAAGTTACCAAAGCGGCTACTACAATCTCTTAAATGAGAAGCCTAACCTAACAGAACGATGAGAAACGGCCAAGAATCGCCTTTTCTGGCCTCCAGCTTGCCAGATTAAAGGTAACACCCTGAAAACACTAAGAGCTTATCTCACACACTCCAAAGGAATAAACAAGTTCCAGAACATTCTCAAACTTCACCATTTACGAGGCCATGTAGGGTAGAAAGTTACCAAAGCAACTACTACAATCTCTTAAATGAGAAGCCTAACAGAACGATGAGACACGGCCAAGAACCGCCTTCTCTGGCCCCCAGCTTGCTAGATTAAAGGTAAGACCCTGAAAACACTAAGAGCTTATCTCAGACACTCCAACGTAGCAATTTATAAGTTGAAAAACATTCTGAAACTTCACCATTTAGGAGGGTAAGTAGGGTAGAAAGATACCAAAGCAGCTACTACAATCTCTTTAATGAGAAGCCTAACAGAACGATGAGAAACGGCCAAGAACCGCCTTCTCTGGCTCCCAGCTAGCCAGATTAAAGGACCCTGAAAACACTAAGAGCTTATCTCAGACACTCCAAAGCGATTAACAAGTTGCAGGACATTCTCAAACTTCACCATTTAGGAGGGTATGTAGGGTAGAAAGTTACCAGAGGGCCTTCAACGGTCTCTTAGTAAATGAAAAGCTGCACAGAACGATGAGAAACGGCCGCGAACCGCCTTCTCAGGCCCCCAGCTTGCCAGATTAAAGGTAAGACCCTGACAACACTAAGAGCTGTAAAATCACCCAACTATAGTCCAATACTGCAACTATGGTCCACAATTTCAGCTCATAATAAGCATCAGTTCCAATCTTCTTTTTGGCTTTTTTCATGAATCATGAATGAGGAGTTTTTGCCTATGAATGGCATGATTAATATAACAATGACACCTAATGGAAGATATTCGATTAAGTTTTGGACCATTGTTGGGAGCATTTGGACTATAGTTAGGTGGTTTTACGGTATCTCAGACACTCCAAAGTAGCAATTTACAAGTTCCAGAGCATTCTCAAACTTCACCATTTAGGAGGGCATTATGCATGGCAAAAAGTTACTAAAGCTGCTACTACAATCTCTTTAATGAGAAGCCTAACAGAACGATGAGGAACGGCCAAGAACCGCCTTCTCTGACCCCCAGCTTGCAAGATTAAAGGTAACACCCTGAAAACACTAAGAGCTTATCTCAGACACTCCAAAGCAACAGAACATTCTCATAATTCACCATTTAGGAGGGCATGTAGGGTAAAAAGCTACCAGAGGGGCTTCAGCGGTCTCTTGGTAAATGAAAATCAAAATCAAATGAAATCAAATCAAAATATGTTTATTAGCCAAAAAATACATTGCATACTGATGAGTTCCACACTAGGCAAGGCCTGTATCGAGGGGGCCAGATCAGACAGAATTTCCAAAAATAATGCGAAGCGCAAGTGAAAAAACAGGTTATGAATATTTTAATATATCTTATATAATGTTAGGTTAAAAATAAAATAAAAGCTGCACAGAACGATGAGAAACGGCCGCGTACCGCCTTCTCAGGCCCACAGCTTGCCAGATTAAAGGTAAGTAAAAAACACTAAGAACTTATCTCAGACACTCCAAAGTGTAGCAATTTAAAAGTTGCAGAACATTCTCAAACTTCACCACTTAGGAGGGTATGCATGGTAGAAAATTACCAAAGCAGCTACTACAATCTCTTTAATGAGAAGCCTAACAGAACGACGAGAAACGGCCAAGAACCGCCTTCTCTGGCCCCCAGCTTGCAAGATTAAAGGTAACACCCTGAAAACACTAAGAGCTTATCTCACACACTCCAAAGGAATAAACAAGTTCCAGAACATTCTCAAACTTCACCATTTAGGAGGGCATGAAGAGTAGAAAGTTACCAAAGCGGCTACTAAAATCTCTTAAATGAGAAGCCGCATAAAACGATGAGAAACGGCCGCGAACCGCCTTCTCTGGCCCCCAGCTTGCCAGATTCAAGGTAACACCCTGAAAAGACTAAGAGCTTATCTCAGACACTCCAATCCTATGATAGTAGTATTTTATACTTAAAACAGCACCTAGGCATATCTAAGTCCAGTGTCAAGGGGGGGCAAGTGTCCCCATTGTCCCGCCCTGGATCCGCACCAGCAGTGTTATTCACTAAGGAAACCGCCTTGCTAACAGCGCTGTGTCAGCGCTGCGGCAGCGTCGAGCCTAAAAATGGTATTCACTAATGCACTTTAAACGACACTAGCGCTCGGCGACGAATGCGGCGTGAGCTGGAACTACACTGCGTCGAGAGTTACCGCCTACAGTTCGACGACGAGCTGTTCTACGTTAGTGAATACCGTTTTTCGCAGCGCTGCGCTCGGAGTATAAGTGAAGGCTGTCTCGTCGTCGAGCTCGTTGATGAACGCAGCGTCGAATGTGTGAATAAGAGAATAGCATAGCTGCCCTGAAAACACTAAAGTCCAAGCCACATCGCACGCGTGTGCTAATGTGCTTGCGCGGCGTTCAAGCGCCCGTGAGCAGAAAGCACTGTGCCATCTAATATCACATTTACATAAGCTACAGCGCGCATACACACGCGCAGGTGGATCATTGTCAAAGGACCATGCCCAACTTTGTATAGAACTTTGCCCCAAAGTCAACACAGCTAAAAGTTACATTGTTGAATAGCTCTTTAAATCTACTTCATTTCATTCTATGGGCACCAAGATGAATTCCATTGCAGAACTGAGATATTCATATTTTCGTCAGCGTGAATACAATCTATCAGAAACACTGGTCGTTAATCATTAGGATATCGAAGTGTGTAAAAAAAAAGATTGCACACGTGATTGTATGTTAACCACCTCACTTGCTTAGTTTCTTTTTTCTTTTGACATTAGCCTTTATTTTACATACAAAATAAGGGTGATCACTGGTAGCTGCAGCTACCAAAATAAACTAGTGGCTAAATCTACAGATTTTTTCTACTGAATTAGCTCGTATTCAGGCTGACAAATATATGAATATCTCAGTTCTGCAATGGAATTCGATTTCATGTCCATATAATGAAATGAAGTAAAGTTAAAGACCTATTTAATGATCTAACTCTCATGTTTGTTGGTCTTGGGGCAATTTTGACGCATGGCAATTGACGGTACATTCTGATGGACCATGGAGCAACACAGACCGAGAGACCCGGCCTTGCTTCCATTTTCCTGGTCAGCTTCCAGAAGCTGCGAAAATCGTTTTTCCCGTGATGAGAAGCGAGCAGATCCATTTTGATCTGTTCCTGATGGTTCTGAACCCACTTGAGCTTGGACTTAAATATTTTGCGACTCTCGCTCATCGCAGTAAAACTAGGTCCAGCAGATGGTTTGCCACACAGCACCCAGTTCTGGAAGCAAAACCGGGCCTGAGTTTGCTTACTGTACATGGAGGCATCCCATAGCGAGCCAATAATATCATGATACAGACTATCAATGACACTGCGGTGGCCCAAGTTATTACAGAAGTTTTCACAACAGCTTTTAAGTTCAGTAGGACAATTAATTAATTTTAACAATTCATTGCATTTGGTTGTGTATTTTTCAATTTCACTACATGTACGTTCACCCCAAATTATTTGTTTAGCTTTACAATCCAATTCAAAATTAAATAATTTAGTTTTAATTATATCAGTATCACACTTGATAATTAAAGGGTAATGGTCGGAACAGAATACGCCGTAGTTAACAAACACATCGATTATAGTATCAAACCCTGCTTTTGTAGTTAAACAATGATCCAACCATCGCTTGCACCCGTGCGCATCACTTAGGTATGTAAACGTATCGGAATCAATACCTAACTTGTCTATGTCCGCACAGTTCCAATTTTGTTCCACACAAAAACTCATTAATTCGTTCGCAAATAGCTCACCGGGGTGCGCATTAAAATCCCCAAGGACGTACACAGTCTCAATGTCAGATTCCTTAACAATCGAATGAATAGTACTCACGCATTGAACAAATTCTGGCAGATTGTCCGCACAGTTGGTCGGCATATAGACGGTCGGCACTAAGATCACTTTGTTACCGGACGTTATTTTAATTGCACTGATACGCGGGTTATCACATTGTATAACAGATGTTGAGGGAAACAGCTGGTAAAGTTCGGCTTATAAAAGCTGTTAACTTTTGACCACCGAGTGGACAACTTTTGTTTTTCGGACTGACAATGACCCAGGGTGCTCTTGCTGCAAACGCATTCTGTGTGCCTTGGTCTTAAAAGCTTCCATCTCTGACACTCCAAAGTAGTCGCATATAATGAGGAAATTGTCATGCAAGTTCCCACTGAGAATACCCTCGTTCAGATTAGGGATTATTACTGCATGTTATGAACAGTCGAAGATTGCGAGTGGGGACTACATTGATGTCTTAAATCCTATTCAGCTTAGGTTCGTGTCAGTTTCTGGTCATTATTCTATGGAACTGACCGGGACCGGATTTAGAGGTTGAGAGGCTTCGGGGCAACAAAAGATTGGAGGCCCCCTGGCCCCCAATTATTTCACTTAGAGAAGACATTTTTTTCCAAATAAAGATATACGTCACTTCTAAATAAAGAGGACAATTTTTTTCAGTCAAGTTTTTCATAAATATTTTTTTGTGGAAACAAGTATAGATTATTTTATTATTTAACAAACATTTAATGAGAGAGAATTATCTGAAATTAAATTTTAGCGTTAACGAAAGGAATCTTCCGGGTTATTCCCACCTGTTACCACCAACTTGACACCAGTGGTGACAACTGGGAATTTTTTTTCCCACCTGTTACCACTGGGAACAACTGGGAATTAAAATTCCCAACTGTTACCACTAAACTAATTGGTGGTAACTACTGGGAATTCTTTTTCCCAGTAGTTACCACTAAGTTAATATTTTAGTAGTCCTATTGCAATAGGATACCTAGTAGCCATAAATTTTCTTATACAATGGTAACAATTTCCAGAGACTATAATTATTATAAAATGTTATACTACAAATAAAAACGAATTACACTGATTTTTTTATTAAAAACAAGAATATTTCAATATTTCATTTTTCGTGTAAGTACCTAAAAACCTTGTAGTAGTTATAATAATCTTAAAAAAGGATTGAGATTCGTAATCAGTTAAAACAACACAATGAAAAATGAAAGTTATCCCTTCTCATAGATTTACAATAATAACGGGATACACAGTCCGCCGG
>JALPQI010011804.1:0-27034 GCA_025490895.1 Thaumatotibia leucotreta
CCCCTCGGCCACTCGGTCTTACGGAAGACCGACCGAGTGGCCGAGGGGTCATCAGCCGCGAAAGCTGAGTACGTGGGTTCGATCCCCACCTCGGACATAGGTGATCTTGATCGTTTTTCTTTGGTATATGACATCTAATATTTATAATTTAGGTGTTATTTAAATAAAACGAAAAATTACAATATGATTTGTATACAAGGTATCCATAAGGAAAGGGAAAATGTTTCACAGCATATTTCTAAGACTTTTGGGAAACCTGAAAAACAACTTTTTTTTGGATTTCGAATGCTGCACCACGTAAAAAAGTATTCTATAAATAAAACTATCGCAAACAATGTATTATAAAGTTTTAGGTAATATTTTTTTCCTTTTGATGTTTCTCAATTAACTGTGACACAACTAAGGCAAAACAGCAACAAAATCGTTTCCTAAAATAGGTAACGGTAAAAACAGTTGAAAAAAAAAACATTTTCTCTTAAAATAGACGAAATCTGGAAAATATTACAGAATCTTTAACTTCAAATCTCATAAATCCACCATGGACAGTCCATTTAGTACGCCTCCGCATATAACAACCAACAGTTTTTAGCGACGTGTCCAATGTGTCCATAGGCATATTATGGTTGGTTTTAGTATGAGCCACTATGAAATTACATCCGCTTATTACGACCGTCTGCTTTTAACGAAAATATTTACCATATAATTGACCAGTTACAACGACGACGACGTGTTTAGGTAAGAAAAAAATTAATGATTTTAATTAACTATTATCTTATGCTCATGGGTGAATCAACTTTTTTCTGTCTGTTATTAGTATGGTTACGGTCGCCTGAGTCACGCTGGTTTTATGCATAATTATGCTACTTGAACAATGCAAACATGCATTTTTCTGGTGTTAATAAACCCTTTCCTTGATGGGCCATCTACAAACATGGACTATATGCATGTTTGCCTAAATTAAGGAGCATAATTTTGTATAAAACCAGCGTGACTCAGGTGACCGTAACCATGGCAATAACAGACAGAAAAAAGTTGATTCACCCTCATATTAATACAAAAAATTAATTTATAACCTACTATTCAGACAAAATGAACCTTTTCACCGTCATAGGCTTGAAATGAAGTCAAAACATTCCGTGCCCCACACGCCACGACTTGGCATAAAGTCAGAAAATTCAAAATAAAATTCATCTTTAACTGACAAGACAAAATTGACAGTTTTTTACGTGCAATTGCTTGTGCGTTGCTTGGCGATAGTGGTACGCTAATGCCTTTTTGTAGTGTCAGAGAATAGGTAATAAAAATGTTCAGTTCGTTTGGTACGTTTTCCGATTAGTAATACCATCGGTCCTTTGCGCGTCACTATAAACGGATTCTACTGTATAGCAATTAAAATTAGAAACATAAGTTATTATATATGGGTTACAATCTTGGCAACAATCAATTACATACCTATAAACTTGAATTACAAAAGTCTTACCAATATTGTCATGTCTTCCTACTGAGATCATATATAAAAAATATTAACATTCAACGAAGTCACTCAAATTTGAATCCGTAATTTCAAATTCTCTTATCGAAGATAGTCTCCAATAACAAATGTAACTACATATTTAAATGCTAAAAGAGACAGACAAAATATGAAGTTGCTAGGTAAAAGTGATTTTGTCTCACTCGCATGAAAGTAAATCCTTTGTTGGAATGCTACTTGATGTTAGACCAAGTGGAGACTTAAGTCAAAGGTTAAGATTCTTATGGATATCGAAGGTCTGAAAGAAAAATAACGTTAAATAATTGCAACCCAAAAACCTGGTACAGGATCGTTGCTTACCTTGACCAGTTTTCGTGATTTAGTAGTTGCCTAGTAGTAACATAGTTTATTTTACAGAAATAAAAACATAATACAATTTGTGGCAAATCACTCATCGATATATTTGGTGGCGGCTTTGTATCCTGTACCTGCTTATCATAATCGTGTTGATATTTTATGTTTATCCATATAATGAAAACACTTTTTTTCAATTCCGGAATTCCGATATTAGCTGTGTCAATTCCGGAACTGTAAAATCAGCAAAATTGGTCCGAAATTCCGATATTTCGAAATTCCGGAATTCCGGAATGCAAGCCCTAGTCCATACGGATGGATTAAACTGCAGATAAACGACAAATGACAATACCGTAATTTGCTACGTTTTAAATTGAATTAAACATTTGGCATAGTACAAGTAGTTGTATAAATTTTCATATAGGTATGTATAACGTCCGGTATTACTACTGCTACTACTACTAGTACTAGTATATGCGTGGATATTTAAACTAAAACGCGCAACGCGCAATGCGCCAAGAGTCGGTGCTTTACTTGCGCGTTTTCGTACCTAACTTTAGGAATGGATCTGTTACAGTAACAGTGTAATATTACTATATTCATTAAATAAGAAGGAAGTTCAACAACAAAGCTTAATAAATAATTAAGGAACTGAGAACCCCTTTCTTTCAGTTTTTAGTTTTTTTTTAAAGGATAGTTTGGATCACTTACTTAGTCGCACAGTCACAGTGATCATCGATTAAATGATCAATCGCTTGCTCTTTAATGCAACTTCGATTAATATTGCAATCAGGTTATTAGCTACCTACTATTCGTTTCGGTCCGAATCACCATTGGCCTCTGTATTTACTACCTACAATTATGTCTTGGTACAACATAGGTAGCTCTTACCTGAGCCTATAAAGGCCTATTTAGACGATACAAGTTTCTTGAACATTCAATACAAGAAAGTTACAGCAACAAAAAAATTGCACAGTATAAACATAACGTGTCATTATTGTATTTAACTGTAAGCAACTTGAATTCAAAACTGGTATAGGTACATGTAAACAAAGCCATCAAAGTAGTTAATTGAATTCAAGAAATGTGAATCAATCTTTTGTTTTCACAATGGATTCCGTACGCGAAGGTGTGCTCCTTGTTGCTGCTGTAATAGCAACTGTGCTACGGGAAAAACTAGTCAAAAACGCCGCAAAAAAATTGTGGTCAACAAAATGGATACACAGGAAAACGCATGCTGGGATTGCTGGGGGTCAAAGTCTTCAAACACCCTGTGCATGGAACTTAGAGCTGAGGATGATGCAAAGTTCAAAATCATGTTTCGTGTGAACAGAGCTCAGTTTTCATACTTGCTCGATAAAGTCACTTATAGTTTTTTTTATTTTCTGTGTCCCGGAGACATTCGTGACCTCTACAAATTTCTATTGATTCAATTATCTCCAAATTTTGGTATTTTGTAATTATTTTTGCTCCTCGTGCGAACGTTCAATATTGAATGAAAATCTGCTAATGCAAATCGGTTCAATTCTTGCTTCAATACGCCATAGTTGATTCAACTCAAACTTTATACGTGTCAATACTTGCAAGCAAATATTGCCGTGCATTAAATGTCCGTGGTGTAAACAAGATACGGTCAAGAAAATTGATTGTCAAGAATTGTATACAATAATTTCATGCAAGACTTTGGTTGTTGCTGATGTGTAAACACTTTGATTCATTTCTTAAATTCAATTATTGAATGGCAAAAGTTGCATACAATTATTGCGGATTTTTGTTGAAGAATCATGTATCGTCTAAATAGGCCTTAAGGGTAGTTCTATGCGATTATTCTGTCGCACCAATCAAGTCATTACCATTGCCAAATTATTGACGAACTGCCTATAAATAGTGGAGTCATTTTAATAATCGGTTATCTTTTAGCAGACGCATGTTTGTCTGCTATCTGGCATAATAGTCTCGTTTGGTCATGGTAATTAACAATAAAAACGCGTAAAAAAATCGCATAGAAACACCCATGAATGATATTATGTATAGTAACGTGGGTCGTTTGCAAATCAATTGTACATACTTTAAAGAAAACAAAAAAAGAAAGTCATATTTTTATATTACGAAGTTTTTAGGTAGGTATATCTACTTTGTATGACTAACTTTCATAACACCAATGGAAACGATTGTGATTTTTGTTTTAATTAAACCCTTAACTATGAAAATATTTTAAAATAAAAATAAAACCGCCTTCAAAAATTCGCCCGAACTAAAAAGTATAAAATAATTTTAGTTCCTACTTCTTAGGATTTCCTACCCAAACCTTTAAACCTTTTACCCAATTCATTGAAATAAAATATTATGGCTAGGTATCCTACAGATTTCTTAGAAGTCGGTGCCAAGCCAAATACGTTCATAGGTGTATATTAGATAGAGCTTTGTGACTTACTGTCACTCCGATTATATTTTTATCAACAGAATGATCCACCTCAGTAATTTTGATGAAAGCATAACCGGAGTGACAGTAAGTTACAAAGCTCTATCAAATACAGTCATATAGGTACTCGCGAAGTAAACATATTTGCCTTGGCACCGACTTCTAAGAAATCTGTAGGATACCTAGCCATAATATTTTATTTCAATGAATTGGGTAAAAGGTTTAAAGGTTTGGGTAGGAAATCCTAAGAAGTAGGAACTAAAATTATTTTTTACTTTTTAGTTCGGGCGAATTTTTGAAGGCGGTTTTATTTTTATTTTAAAATATTTTATTTTTTGCTTTTTAGTGGTGTAAAATCGTTATTTAGTATGCTCTAAATACTTGTAATTAGAATGTACTGCACTGTAATAAGCTAGAAAACCTGAACTGGATAACTTAAATATTCAAAGAATTATCCCACTATCAAGGAGATATACATTGTATCATCAGCGGGTATGTATAATTTCAAAGATTATAGGTAACAGCCTTAGCATGCCTATATTATTTAAAGAATCACTAACCGCTAACCAACATGTCATAAGGTCATAACTACTAAGCAAACACTTGAATAAATCTCAAAAATGTATGATAGTTGTTATATTCAAAGAATTATCCTCCAACTCCTAATCGTTAAGGAGTTATAACTTTCGTCATCAGCTCATCAACATGAGACTATGACCACCTAAAGGCAAATACCCAAATAGCTTCCAAAATACATGAACTATGTTATATTTAAAGAATTATCCCCCAACTCCTAATCTCTAAGGAGTCGTACCTTCCATCATCAGCTCACCAACATGAAAGGATGACCACCTAAAGGCAAATACTCAAATAGCTTCCAAAATACACGAAATATGTTATATTTAAAGAATTGTCCCCCAACTCCTAATCTCTAAGGAGTTGTACCTTTCATCATCAGCTCACCAACATAAAAGGATGACCACCTAAAGGCAAATACTCAAATAGCTTCCAAAATACATGAAATATGTTATTCTTAAAGAATTATCTCCCAACTCCTAATTGCTAAGGAGTTGTACCTTCCATCATCAGATCACCAACTTAAAACGTTCATGACTAGACGCAAATACTTGATTAGTCTTCGAAAATAAATGAAAAATGTCATGTGTGCCTACAACATTTGAAGAGTTCCCTCGATTTCTCCAGGATCCCATCATCAGATCTGGATTCGGTGACAATGGGACCAACTAGAAGGTATACCCTTTCAAACAAAAAAAGAATTTTTCAAATCGGTCCACGCGTCTTCGAGTAATCGGGGAACATACATAAAAAAAAAAAGATTTCGACGAATTGTAAACCTCCTCCTTTTTGAAGTCGGTTAAAAAAGGGTCTAGCAGGCTAAGCTAAGAAGATTGCCCCCCTCAAGGGATTTGGTTGTAATTGTATAGGTACGAAAATGTCAAAAAATCATGGTAATTATTTAACTATGATATTAGCTAAACCAAGTAAGCCAGAGTAACAAAACAAATTCTAAATTAAATAACGTGAAATGGGGTTCATTATACATATTTTTAAAGACATTCATATCCTTGAACTTGAATCGAGGGCTGATATTACACATACAGTGTTCTTAGGGCCTTCCACTGCTGCACCTGAAATTACAATCAAATCCCTTGAAGGGGCTAATTTTCTTAGCTTAGCCTGCTAGAGCCTTTCTTTGCAATCGACCTGAATGTACTTATTAGTGGAAAAGGCCTCTCGTCTTGACCTTACGGATTGAGGTAATAATATCTAGCTCTAATGTAATGTTTGTGACACTTTTGTTACTACTTTGATCGGCCATTAAGATAAACATTTACTGACCTTGTATTTAGATATATATTTTCGCAATGCGGGCCGTCCTACATTCAATTTAAAAAGCGAGTTTTTTTATTACCAAATGCGTCAAAATGTACAAGAAATACAGTATAGGTAAAGTGTAAATGATTGTTAATCGCAGTAGATATGATTACTCGCGCACACTAAGTACTTTAATACAAAGTAGGAAAATCTCAGTGAAATTGGTTAGTTGGTTTTAGACATGCATTCCAAATATGAAAATAAAGAATGCAGCCACACCATCTCAATTCAATAATGTTCAAGTCTAATGTTCCAGCTATTCTCAAGGCTAAGAGAAGAGAAGCCACATGTGATGAAGAAGCTGGTACCCGTTTCAGGGGACATCTGCTACGATAACCTCGGGATCGATGATCAGTTGCTACATAAACTCTATAACGAGGTAAGTACCAACAAAATTACAAGTTGTTTTCGCGGCAAACCAAATCGTAGGTCCACCGTGGCGATTATGGATAGTTACCTCCTAATGCACTCCTCCCATGGGTGTCGTAAGAGTCGACTAAGGGATTGAAGTGTCACTGACCACGTATTTTTTGAAGATTGATGACGGGCAGCACATCATCACTCCGATCGCCAATCCGCTTGCCTCCTAATGTGTCCATACGCATAGGTAAAGGAGAGGCCTACGTGCAGTAGTGGACTGAAAGAGGCTAATGATGTGTGTGAGTGAATGTGACCTCGTAATGCGTACCACGCAACGCATGGTTGATAGGAGAGGTCAGATGTGATTCTGTCCGTAGTCAGCAGACTATTAGACTATCCTTTTCAGAAGCCCTAAGTTTTCATGTCAGAACGGTTTGCTTATAGCCTCAGAGTAGCATGTGATTCTCATTGTCCAGGGATGTCACGGGCTGAAACTCTGGTCCGTATTCCTTTCTAAAATCTTCACTCCTTTACCTGAGGTTCGCGCAGTAAATAAATTTATCACGGGAAATAAAAGCTAATTTCGCAGTGATGCCCTGTTTTGTTTTTTTTTTGAGATAATGAAATCGCTTTATGTACTGTTTCAGGTATCAGTAGTATTCCACTTCGCAGCCAGCTTACGTCTTGAAGCGCCTCTGAAGGAAGGACTGGAGATGAATACGAGAGGAACGCTGCGCGTCATTGAAATAGCCAGGAACATGAAAAACCTGGCTGCCTTCGTGCATCTCTCCACCGCCTTTTGTTACCCTGATTACGAACGAATGGCTGAGAAGGTAGGTTTTGTATAAAGAGTCGAATAAGCCGTGTGCGTAATTTAAAGGATTCCATAGTTTTTACGAGGGCTGTTCCGAAAGTTTTTAGTTGCTCCGGTTTTATTCATGCGATTTAAATTAAATTTATATCATTGTGAGGGACATTTCAATACTTATTATGGTTAATAAATTTATGCATGTAATGGAAATAGTTTTTTTTATTATATTTATTTTACAAAATGCTGTTTTGTATGAAATTTTACATTGCATGGAAAAATTAGCCATTTTTGACACATTGAAGCATGTTTTGTATTAAAATCTTTGAAAGCCGTACTTGAATATACCCGGGATATATAATTTAGTTAGTTTTGCGTTTTTTTTAATAGCATATAATTGAAGAAAAATATTATTGATTGAAGGATAATTTTACAATATTCGAAATTCCAATTTAAGAGTTTACGATTTTTTTCGATGCCTACTCATTTATGATTAAAGTAAAGGATATCACGTAATTTGTACTTATTAATAACGGAAATATCTTCAGTTACTAGTACCTATAAAATAAAATAGTTTTATAAGCGAACGATGTTCATAGCATCTCATTAAAAAAGTATCTTAAAAACCGGTATCATGGTCATTGGAGTAAGGCTCGACACGTCTAAGTAAAAAATAATAATAAAAATATCTAAAATCTTTACTAAAACAAATTTACACCGCCTAAAGCGTCATTGAAATAGCCCTCAAAATGGTGATAGTTTTATTGAAATCGCATGAATAGAACCGGAGCAACTAAAAACTTTCGGAATAGCCCTCGTATGCTATTCGTCTTGTAAGCTTTCGAAAATGTATACGTAGGTATTATACTTACTTAATTATATTATCGTTTTTGTTACCTGCAATTACTATTATATGCCAAGTTTGTACGTAGCCGCTGTTAAAACTCCTGATTAAAAATTGTATTATTCCCATGTCCATTCCCCTATTGCCCGAGATTTTAAGCCAGCAACTGCATATTTCATTGCTATTACCTCTCTTGTAACTTCCAGGTGCACGATCCTCCCCACAACCCACACGAGGTCCTCCGCGCCTCCCAATGGCTCACCGATGACCAGCTGAACCTCCTGGCTCCGTCCATCATGAACATGCACCCCAACTCGTACCTGTACTCCAAGCGGCTGGCTGAGGCGCTGGTGCGAGACTGCCATCCTGAGTTGCCGGCGTGTGTAGTTCGACCGAGTATAGGTGAGATTGCCTTACGTGTATTAGAATAATAAACGATACCTTAGTTTCGCGTAGATAAAGCTTACACGTAAAAGTAGATAACGATACGCCGAAGCTAGGTATCAGGTGCTTTGGCGAGTGAGATTTTCTGAGTGAGATAACTTGGACCAATGGATCAACGAGCCTGAAATTCCTAGCGTTTTCCATTATAATTTCATGAACGTGCACCCCCAATTGTTCGTGTAGATACTCTTTTAAATAGTTGGCCAAGGCGTTAATCAGAGAGTGCGTGCCACCCTTAGGGCCTCCCCAAATCAATCGGTACGGAATCGGCTTAAACCGGCCAAAAAACGTTTAATGTTGACGGCGTAAGAGCGAAACATCCGAAGCTCGGCCGAGCCGATACAAGCTGATTCGTGCCGATCGACGTCTTTTTTACTGTTAGCTGCCGATTTTCGATTATCACATTGGCTCCTACGAGAGTTTGCGATCTCTAGTGAAATAGTGATCAGGCTCATTAAATGTATTATATCAATTTTGATTCCAGTGACCCCCTCTTTCAAGGACCCGATACCAGGCTGGGTGGACAACCTGAACGGGCCCATCGGCCTAATGGTGGGCGCCGGTAAAGGCGTCATTCGCTCCATGCACTGCTACGGTCACTACCATTGCGAGGTCATCCCCGTGGACATCGCGATCAACGCGATCATCGTGATCGCATACAAGATCGGCACGCAGACGGAACGGTAAGGACTGTTTACAATTACAATTCCAGAATGGTAGTGACCATGGTCCATGGCACCATTGTCTTGAGTCAAACCACGACTTTTGACAATGGACGTTGAGTTCAACGCGATGGTCGAGATCGCGTAGGTACGTTATATGATCTGTACAAGGACGGAACGGCAAGGACGATTGTCTCCATGAGGTACTTTTTTTAAGTCATACCCGTCGCCGACTACGGTGGCCACGCGGCCACCGGTATACCGATTTCATTTGACATTATACTTGTAGTCTTCATACCATAACGAACCTGATATTATTTAAGATTAAGTACTTCGATAGTCCTATAATCACCTGTTGGAGTTTGAAGAAGTCCTTTTCTACACCAAATGTAGGTTGTTTGTGTTACTCTGAATAGTTTGTCTTCCGAATACCCTTTCAAACCGAAATTAAGCCATTTAACGCTACTACTTAAGGTATTATAACACAAATTCTTTTTTTTTTGCTTTTTCTAGTGCGTAGGTATCGGACAATTCACGACAATGCGATTCGGGTAATTCGGACAATATAACAGAAATACATCGTAGGGTAACATTTTTGGATTTCGGGTCAAGTACCTGGGTTAGTATAGGTATATAAATCTTCTTAAAAATCTGTTACTTTTCTTTTTCAGCCCTCCTGAGCTCCCAGTCTTCAACATAACAACCGGCGACGATCGAGACACGACCTGGAAGCAAGTCTTGGACTACGGGAAGGCAACCATCAGAAAGTACCCCTTCGAAGGCCCTTTGTGGTACCCTGATGGCAACATTCGGCATAATAAGTTCATACACAGCTTGTGTGTGTTCTTTTACCATCTCGTGCCGGCTTACTTGATTGATTTTTTGATGCTCATATTTGGACAGAAACGATTGTAAGTACCTTCGCTTTATTAACCAATTACCTATAATCCTTTCCAGAACATGTACACTATGTACAGTCAGCAGCAGATATACCTGAGCGGGCAAGGTATCCAAGAAGTCATGTACACTTAAATCGTCAGAAAAATATGAACATCTAAGTTATCATTTTCACATACGCTTTCAGTTCGTCACATATATCTTAACATTCCAGTTTTTCTTTAACACGTACACGGTTATTTAATCACAATGTCAATAACGGTTACAAAGTCAGTGGTAACTAAGCACTCAAATTTAAGCAGTTGTCATTAATATTGTTCCGTTCGTGGGGTGGGTTTTCTATAGAAAATGTATAAATAAGCCACTAATTAAAACTGACACTTTAATTACTAATTAAAGGAACAAACACCAAACTAAAACAGTAATCACACACTTAACACGTCACACTGATTCACTCTCAAACTCGCCGTTAGAATCGCAGTTTTCGCTCTTGATGTTATCTCTTCGCTGTCTCAATTGAAACTCCTCCTCGGCCGGGTCATGCTGTGTATTTATACCAGCCACTCAAATCTACAAAGTACGAGAAGATTCGACTCTAGAAAGTTCCCGAGTTAGGTGCGCGAACATTCTAGAGTATCGCTGTCTCTTTCTACAGGTTTCTCTTTCACACCCGTCCAGAATGTTCTCTCTATAGCTGTCTCATTCACATCCTTCCAGAACATTCTCTCATGCTGTCTTTATCTAATAGTGCTTTCTCTTTCACTCCTATGGGAAATTTAGCTATATACCGATTTGTACTTGAGAGGCCCAAAAGGGGTCCTGAAAACGCCTGAAAACGGGTTTTCAGGTTATTGCGCCATCGGATAGAGGGTATCCTGAAACGGCCTGAAAACATGTTTCAGGCGCCTGAAAGCGACGGTATCTGGGGTGAATATTTGATTTTGTAATATGTGAAAGAGGACCTTCTGAAACGGCCTGAAAACGCATTTCAGCCTGCTGAAAACGCTTCTAACGTGTCTAAAATCATATTTGTAGTTTTTAACATGCCATCGGCGTAACACTACCCCCCTCCTAAGACATGCTCGTCCCGAGCATCATTATTTCCGTGGTATTTGGCGAGCCGGTCAACGTGAACAATCTTGCATGGGCTTCGTAAATTCCTCCGTATCCGATACGTAACGTCATTGATCTTCGTAACCACTGTACGAGCTGCCATCCATGGTTTACCGTTGGATACTTTTTCCACAACTACACATCGACGCCCTCCCTGACTTGCTGTTCCTGGTAAACGCACTGGGACTCGAACCTGTGCCTTTGGTAGGAGAACAGGTCTTCTAGAGCAGTAAACATTCCCACTAATTCTTCCTTTCATTGGAACCTCATCAAATCTAGTTTTCAGGACTCCAACTTCCATGTCAATTTTATAACCATGGCACCTCATAAAATCTAGTCCAATAATACAGTCATCAATTATGTCGGCAACAATCACTTTGTGCCGATAAATATGCTTGCCAATTCTTAAATCCACTCCTGTCTCTCCCTTGATGGGAATATACTGGCCAGTGGCTGTAAGCAGCTGTAGATGCGTCGGCTGGACTACATGACCTCGAGTCAGGTGTTTCAGAAGCCAATGATTAATCACCGTCCGAGAAGCTCCGGTGTCGATAGTAAGGTTACATGGTATTCCACCAATTTCTCCCTTGACGACCAGACTATTCCCGTCGTTGGCTTGTGAGATAACTACTGGGACATTTCGACCTCCAGCCAGCACTCGTCCCTTAGTCCTGGCTCTTACTCGTTTCCCTGCTGCGGCTCTGGTCGTACAGAGCCCTTATTCCTGGTCACAGGGGATTCATCTCGTTCTCTCCTGCTGCTTCTTTTCGGGCAACTAGTTTGTATATGGCCAAGTTCTCCACAATGGCAACATCGTGGCCCAAACTTCCGATGAGGTGCAATGCTTCTTTTCGGGCAACTAGTTTGTATATGGCCACGTTCTCCACAATGGTAACATCGTGGCCCAAACTTCCGATGAGGTGCAATCTTTCTTTTCGGGCAACTAGTTTGTATAAGGCCACGTTCTCCACAATGGTAACATCGTGGCCCAAACTCCCGATGAGGTGCAATCGGCTCCCTGGCAGAAATCTCACGTAGCTTATACGATCCTGATGAATCTTGGCGTACAGCTTCAACTTCTAGGGCATGAGCTACGGCATCCTTAAGGCTTTCGTGGTGCCCTAGTCGTACTGCCGCCCTTACTTCCAAATCTCGGATCCCATCAACAAATGCCTGCACCAGCATGGTTTTTATCAAAGAGTCAGCTGAACGTTGGTATGCCTTTCTGACCAGCTTTTTAATTTCCAGGGCCCATTGTTGCAATGTCTCATTACGGACCTTCTGAAACGGCCTGAAAACGCATTTCAGCCTGCTGAAAACGCTTCTAACGTGTCTAAAATCATATTTGTAGTTTTTAACATGCCATCGGCGTAACAATTTGTAGATATTAATGACAACTGCTTAAATTTGAGTGCTTAGTGCTACACGCACTGCCAATCACATACGTCAGCAGCCAAGGTGCCACCCGTTGCTTAGCAGTTGTTATTTCAATGGTAACTAAGCACCAACATTTTATGTGAATAACTTTCAATACTGTAATTTTTCATTCTGTAATTAATTAGTTCGTTGAATGCAGTTTTTGCAATCCAAATGGCAAACGTATTTTCTTAGCTAGCTTCGGCACCTACCGCTGAACAGCAAAGGAACTTTCTCTGTCACTTCAATTAGGGTATAATAAGAGTGACAGAGAAAGTCTGGAACCCGCTGGAGGCAAGCAGCGCAGAACCGGTCATATTGACGATCATTGGGGGAGGCCTATGTCCAGCTGTTAACGTCTTTTGGCTGAAATGATGATGATGATGATGATGAAGAGTGACCATGACAAGTTCTTTCGATTTGATGATTTCGGATTTCGCGGTAGCGGCCCTGAGGGCTTATTGCGAGCTACGCACGAAGTTTTGCCTCTTTGTCACACCAGAGATTATTTAGTTTAAGTATTTGGGTACTTTGTGGTCACACTTACGTTCGACATTGTAAGTGCGAAAGAGAGAGGCAAAACATCGTTCGTGGGTCACAATAGGCCCTCTGGTTATAACTTATAAAGAATATTTGATCAATGTGACAAGGATTGCTTTGACGTCTGACTGACTGACAACTCACGAAAGCAGTGCAGACTTGTCACTGCATACATCTATCTCAGGTTATGGCAAACTATTCAAAATGGATACATTTCCTTAGAATATTGAAATTATGACTTATATTTGTAATAACATATTGTTAGGTAATAAATGAAGGTTGCAGGAATACATTCATTCCGGACCTAATAATTATCAATATGACGTCAATAGGTAACGTCAATATTTCATTGCAAGTTTGAGAAAAATAAAATGAAACAGATAACAAACATAAAACATTTTATTTTCAAGAATAGGGATGATGACTGTAGTTAAAACAAATTATTTAACATTATGCACGACACGAAGAAATAATTACTAACATGTAGATTGCAGTAATTTTTGTACAAATCTTCTATTGAAAATTGAAAATAATTGAATTGAAAATAACTTAAAAGAGTAGGTCATTTGGCAGTACTCAAACGTGACGTCACTTTTGAGTATTTCATATAAAATTCCATAGTGGTGATCGTTTTGACAGTTCGAAAAATGATGCTCATTTGACTTGCCAGTCATCATGCCTATTGAATGTTTCATACAAGCTTTTTTCGCTGGAGGAGCGTTGGTGGCCCACCGGTAAGGCTTTCATTCCGAAGGTCGTGGGCTCAAATCCTGTCGGCTCGTACCAATGAGTTTTCAGAACTTATGTACCGTACCTATGTACGAAATATCATTTGACATTATTTACCAGTTGCTTTTCGGTGAAGGAGAACATCGTGAGGAAACCGGACTAATCCCAATAAGGCTTAGTATACCCTCTGGGTTGGAAGGTCGAATGGCAGTCGCTTTCGTAAAAATCTAGCACCTACGCCAAATCTTGGGACTAGTTGTCAAAGCGGGCCCTAGGCTCTCTGGCCGTGGCAGAAGCCGGGGTAACGAAAAAGCAGGAAGAAGAAGACAAAGTATTGTCGCTGACTGTGCTTTACTTCCCACGACCAACTTACACATATCGAGACGATTCTAAGAAACCCAAACACAATGGGGGTTGGTTGTTTCATCACGAAGTTCCTATGGCTATCTTCCAGTTCCACCATCAGATCAGCTCTTTGTCATAATAATATTGCATTGTCATCAAATTTAAGCAGCTCAATCTAAAATCGGGAAATGGTTCAAATTTAACTTGCAAGATTCGATCATAGACAACGGAACTGAAAACTAAGTTGAAACTAAATTCTAAAAGCTTGTAAAAAGAGAAAAGTAAATAATTTATCCTAAAGTTGACTAAGAAGCACCTGTCAAATGATTGAAGAGAAAAATGTGAGATAGATGTATCTGATGACAAGACTGCACTGCTTTCGATGATTGTCAAAACAGTTACTTAAAATAAGTATAGCTATTTTTCAATCAATATTCAACCATATTTGTACCATACAACGTCTATTTTTCCTTCTAGTTCAGATACATTTGCCTTGTTGACTGCTTAGGTACCAGTGGTTTTTTAACAGCTGAGGTATCAATGATTTGTTGTATGTTAAGAAATTAATGAAAATCGACTGTTAAGATATTTGTGACTTGTTAAGCGCTCACAAGTAAATACTATCATGACAGTCAACAACTTTTTGAAAGTTTAAATGTTAACCTCTCTTTGGACACCTCGAGTGTATAGTGACTTCTGATGCTGACTGTACAGTACCGGTGAAATGTTTAAGTTCACTCCATGATTTCGATACGAAATAAGCTTTTGAGCAATATTTTTTTGAACATATTGCGAAATACAAATCAAATTATTTATTAACTAAATATTTTGATTTGTACTTTTAATTTTTCTCCAGTAGTCACACTACTTAATACTATATAAATTATAAATATTAGATGTCATATACCAAAGAAAAACGACCAAGATCACCTATGTCCGAGGTGGGGATCGAACCCACGTACTCAGCTTTCGCGGCTGATGCCGAGGGGTACAGTACAGGCATCAGCCGCGAAAGCTGAGTACGTGGGTTCGATCCCCACCTCGGACATAGGTGATCTTGGTCGTTTTTCTTTGGTATATGACATCTAATATTTATAATCAATATTTTTTTTTTCAGTGTTAGGTATCAGCAGAATATTTTTTCTATCGATGTCTTGCTGATTCGAGAGCTATTTAATATTAATTGCCCATAAAATCAGGACAATTTTATACATCGGATACGATAATAATTTTTAGGCAAGGGAAGTTGTAATTTTTTGATCATTATTAGTATGAACATCGCGTAGGCATGACTACCAAAAGCTGCAACAGCTGCCTCAGTTGTCTGGGCTGTTCGAAAATAACGGTTACCGTCAAATGCTGCAACTTTGCCAACCTGCTACAATTTTGCCCATTTTACAAAAACCTACTTTTCTACCAAACTGTTACATATTCTTTTCTTCTATAAAGAGTAAAATTTGTAGAATTTATCTGGCAACCCATTTCAACATATGTTTTCCTGGCAACACAGGTACTTTTAAACTCAGTCGGTGTCAACGCTTAAAATGTAACCACGTGTTTTTTCGATGTGTTCAAAACTTTTATTATAAGTGCGAAAATATATGTTATAGCCACTTGTGGAGTACTCATATGGTAAGTAAATATGCTCTTTGCAATGCTTTATGTAGTTTTTCATGTAAATAAACTCTTTTAAGGCCAGAATGACGACGGGCAATGTTGGGAAAGGTTTCTTAGAATGTACATGTCCCAAAATTGCCTGGTCTAGGGTTGTCACTATATTTATTATATAAAAAAAATCGTTTGTTAGTCGTATACCTCGAAATCACAAAATTCTTGTAGCTTTTCACCTATTCGCGTTTCGCCGCGATAGCGTATTTTTTTGTTGCATGAAATATCGGTGGTATATCTTGTTACTCGCATATATTTTTAATAGATTTTTACAATAGTAGCAATTTTTGATGTAGCATGTATTATTAATAGCCTATTTAGTTAGCCGCATTTATTTTCAATGGATGTTTGCAACAGTAGCAAATTAATACAATACCTAATACAGAAATGTTCCCTCCGTGTGAACTTGATTCATTTAAAACTCGAGAACCTTTCCGCTCCAACGGCCATCGGTTCTACGCCGCCCACTGCCACTTAAGTTTCTGCGCTCCGGAGACCTATATCTTTTACTTTGGTTCTGCGCGATATGTAATAACGCGTTACAAGCAAATATCTATTGAGGTGAAAAGCGATTACAATGAAAAAAGGCAAGAAAGTAAATATGCTAAGAATTTTGTACACCATTGTAATTGGCTACCAGAAATAATTCTACTAGAAAAAAAAACTGTTAAGAAATTTTGAGATCGCGGCGAAACGCGAAAATGTGAAAAGCTACAAGGATTTTATGATTTCGAGGTATACGACTAACAAACGAAAAAAATATATGTAAAAAATTAGTTTTATTAATTAAATCTTTAGCTACTATTAACTTTTTGATATTTCAACCCTTACAGTACCGAGAATTAGTAATTTAAAAAAAGAAATGCAATTTTTTAAATTTGTAAAATTATTTGTGTCTATTTTGTTTGGCACAACCCTGGCTACTCTTGGGACAATGTATGGAAATGCTATAGAACACGTCACAACTATGCCTACGTCGTAAAAAAAAGACTTGCGTAGTATTTAGTGTATTCTACTGACACCTTGGCTTAGATTTGACTGCTATAACATTAAAAAGGGTTTCCACTGTTAAATTCTTCATATATTACCACAGATAATCCACTAGGCAAAGTTGCAGCTTTTGGCTACAACTTTGACTGTAACTTTAAATGTTTCTAGAAGCTAAACTATTAGTATTTAGCATACTTTGAACCCTGATACTAATGTGTTTTGAACTAGATTAGCTTAGCAATGTAAAAAAGAGTACAGATAACACATACTTTAAGAGTTACTTGAAAAAAACATGAATTTCCGTGTAAAGTTGTAGCAGTTGACGGTAATTAAAAAGGAATATCTCTATAATCAGTCACATATTCATTGAAAACAAGTGTGAACGTGCTGGAAAAATGATAGCCGAAAAGATCGATTTTGTATCAAAATCGTCGTGCGAACTTAAATTTTGACCGGTATTGTACCTACGTGTTCATATAATTTCTTCACTAACAAGTATTGCGAACGGCAACAATGTACAAGGTTCTAAGTTTTGAATAAACCTTCAGCACTTTGCACCTTATATGTTGTTGTCGTCGAATTTTATTACCAACTCCCGTATTAATTTTGGTAGCAAAATGTAATCTACTCCCACGTAAAATATCCAGACCAAAGTTTATTTTGTATTTCTACTGTTTCGGGTATTTGAGTTCAAGAAAATTTTCTTACCGAACACCTACACAATACAATGTTTAAGTCCTTTAAATTACATAACGGTACAGTTATTTGAAATAAGTACCTACACAGGTGAGAGGTAATTATACCATCGAGTTTCTTGAACCTTCTATACCTACCTACGAAATATGATATTCATTCGTTTTTGACGAAAATCGTAAAGATTATTGCTTAACATGTACCTACTGGTATTATCCAAACACGCTGACTGTTATCATGTATTCATACTTAGGCCAAAGAATCCAGTGAACTTAGCTAGGATTAGGAAGTCGACAGTATCACGCGGGTGAGATAAACACATGTTTAACAGTACCTATAATTTTTTTTTTCTTTTTTCTTTTTTTTTCTAATAATGAAATCATTTATTCAACAGAGAAATCATTTATTCAACACCTATTAATTAAAAAGTGACAAATGTCCATCTTGCCTCTGCTATACTGTCAGTTTACTCTTGTTCTAAGGGCCGAATGTGTTATTGTGGTGATTGAGAATAAAGCTCACAAGTCGTCCCAAAACAACATGCCTGTATCTTAAAATGAGACTAATGTTGGCAAAATTTTCTTACAGCATGGTAAGAATCCAGAACAGAATATCCGTCGGCCTCGAAGTCCTCCAATATTTCACAACAAGGGAGTGGTGGTTCGACACGAACAACTTCAAAGCGTTGCCAAAGTCATTAAACGCCGAGGACTTTAAACTGTTCCCTATGGACCTGTCCATCATCAAAGACGAGCCTTACATCGAGAGCTGTATGATCGGTGGGAAACTGTACTGCTTGAAGGAGAAGATGGAAAATCTTCCCAAAGCCAGGCTGCAGAATAACATGTAAGTGTAGATATTTGCCTAGTTCAAATCTAATAGCAACTCACTTTTACTAAAGGTAGACTTTATGCAGTTGCAATAAGGATCTCAGCTAATCAGTTTTAATTTACAAGTCAACCTAGATTACTAATAGGGGCCCCGTTTCTCGATGGATTTTAGACAGATCGGGAGTTTCGGAACCAATATTTAATTTAGTCTAATAACGTTAGAATAGAGGAATGCGCCCTAGATGCCGACATGTCACATAAGTATGTGTTTAGGCCAAGGCCAAAAGAAAAATATGCACAAGAATTGCTAAATTATTGGTCAGTTTGGTCACCCTATTACTGGTCATGTACAATCAAGGACAAAATATGTCCCAGTTCACTTTAGTTTTGTGCAATAAGAGATCGTGTCATATTCATAAGAGGATTATTTCCATACTTTTCGAAATTGACTGTATATATGTTTTTTAAGAAAGTGCTTCAATATTTTGTACCTTGACTGTATCGACTCGAGCTGAATTTTAAAAGCTGTGAAGATTACAAATCGTGTATATTCCGAACCGGTGGACTTGTATTACATTTCACGTTAGTTATTTTATGTGAATACATGGCTCATTCACTTTTTTATGTCATCGGATGTCATGGTTACGTTCTCCTGGGTCTCCCTTAAAATCACAGCTTAATGTAGGTAATTAAAATTGACAAAACTTTAAATTTTTTGACAGCTATGTGGCTCTTTACCTTGGAAGCCACTAAGCATGATAGAAGAGTTTGCAAGATACTTTCTTCTATCAAACTGTTCAACTGTCCTCCCCTTGGTGATGGTCCCTAACAAAATAACAACAAAATTATGTTAGCTGCCTAGGGACTTCGAAAATCTCGTTACCGGTAAACGTTTGACTGTACTGAACGATGCCTATTTTCGTCCCTCATGCCGCGGTAATTTCAAAAGAAGCTCATTATTTATATTTAGCCACGAGGAAACAATCGAGTTTAATGTTCCAATTATTTTACTAGATACACAAAAGGTTTTCTGATAGATATCGCAATAGCACCAGTGAACCGTTAACTTTGGACGGGATTTCCTTTTGCAAAAGGCGTAAACGTACCTATCAGTTATTAGCTGCGATAACCTTAGGTAACTTATTGTGTTTACTCAAGCAATATACAAGGAAAATATTATAGGGATGTAATGAGTTGAAACGATTAATATAATTATGCTAAAGTATAGCATTTGGATATAAATGGTTTGTAGCTCGCCTTCAAAACTTTGACTGTGGTTAGATATTTGGTTCTTGATGTCCGTAACTTCTACCTACTTCGGTTAATACCTATACAAAAATAATGTTTGTCGGATACCATAATAACGTTTACTTTAGTCTTATAATTCAACCAGCAGCATATAAAAAAAACAGTGGTATATATTTTACCAAAATATATGTAGGTACTTACTAAATAAAAAATGCCAATTGTCCCTTTGGCTAATTTAACCTAACTGTAGGTAGGCTTATGATGGTCTCGTATTCATTACTTTGCCGTCACTTTTTTAACAAATGTACAGTACTTTTTTGACTTGACAGAAACGTCCGAATTTATCTTATTGTCTTAATCAACTTCATTGCAATTGATATTGAAGCTCATTGTGACAATGTTTTCGGACATTTCCTTAAAAATGTGACGCAATACATAATCTACGACATCTGCGATCGACAGGTGCGAAGAAAAACTAAACTACTTTTCCTTTTCAGCCTATGGGTGTTGGACAAACTAGTATCTGTGTTCTTCTACCTGCTCATAGTATACTGGATCGCCAGCTACTTCGAACCGGCGAGAGAACTGCTGTCATATGTGCCTTTAGTTCGGTACCTACCGCTCGTTGGAAAAGTCGTGTTCCCTCAGTAGATACAACATATCTAATGTTTTTATATTATTCAGTGACTTCTGAAGAAATTACAATGTCTGTAAAAAACTCCATTTAGTGGGTGTCGGAGTGAGTTATGTGGGTGTTCGACACACTACTAATACCTATTTGATCTGCAATTGAAATTTCATCGGGAAAAACTGTTTCATACAGTCTACAACTCTAGTTCCAAAGTTTCTTATTATAAAAACATTATTGTTGTATAAATTATCGCCAACATTTAAAATAAAACTAGAAACCGAAAGCCTGTGCAAATTTCACGTTAGCGTCGACAACGCTCTTAAAAACGGCTTGTGAGTATTTTTATTTTATTTTATTTTATTTTATTTATTTTTCATATTAGCTACTATCCTTACAGGTTAAACCTAATACAATAGTGCCTTAACTAATCTTAAATACCTAATTTTATCCTAATTCCTTACATAATAACACAGTACATATAAACACATTTTAATAAATTCTGACAATGGACAGTGAAAAATATCAACCCTCTCAGCAACTAGATTCAGTGTGCGGACGGTGCGACTCAGAGGCGCCTTACGAAGCAGGTTGGTTCTGCCGACCAGCTCCGTCAGCAACCGCGGCCGTCGCCTTCGCTCCACGTACCGCTCGGGCACGCACAGGCTCAGCTGCTCCAATATGCCTGGGTTACACACGTTGCCACGAAGAACCCTCACTATGTAGCACGCGAGTGCCAGATCCCTGCGTGTTTCCAGCTTGTTGTAACCCACCATGCCCAATACAAACAGTGTGGGATACATCAGAGGATAGAAAGGATACACTCCGTACCGGTTCCAATACAAGTACCGTGTAAACTTATTTTGTATCCTTTCTATCATGATCATATATTTTGCCTCGTGTGGGGCCCATATTGCAGCATTGTATTCCAGTTGACTTCTGACAAGAGCATTGTACAAAGCTGACACAGCGTTAACGTTTGAAAACTCCACTGCTTGTCGAAGTACGAAGCCTAGGATTCGAAACGCCTTTTTGCATGTGCTGACAATATGGTCCCTAAAAGAGAGATCTGCCTTTAAGCGTACGCCTAAGTCCTTTACAGAGTCTACTCTTTTTAATTGTGCCCCTGCTACCGCGTAGTTATATATGAGTGGCGTTTTGGCCCGAGTAAATGTAATTATTTTTATTTTTTTTTTTTTTTTTTTTTTATTTTATTTGGAGATCCAACAGCTGTTACAAAGACATTAGACATAAAGTATTAACAAGAAGCCAATTATAGGAACTCACAGATAAATCCATTTTATGCTTAACTAAAAGGTATGGTACGCACTAATGCAACCACACATAACCAAAAATAATATTTTCTTCTAATATTAATACAACATACAAGTGCTCTAACATGATAAACAAATAAAAAAAAACACAAATCAATAAAAACTTTTAGAAGGACCACACGCTCACTCAATGGACTCGAAATATCGCTGCACTAGAGTACGTCTCACTTTGGGAATTCTACAGTTGAATACATCAATGTCAAGTTCTTTAGACAACTCATTCAAGTTACGACTGGCTCGCGTTAAAAAGCTGTTCTGTCGGTATTTGGAAGTAACATTTTTGATGGATATTGGGGGATGATACCTTTTAGATCGTACGGGGGTGTTGAAGTATAATTGACTTAGCAACTCTGGGGAATCGATTTCGCCAACAGTGACATTCAAGAGATAGGTGATGTCTGCTATTTCACGGCGTTTTTGTAACGGGACAAGGTGATGATGTTTGCATATTTTCAGATAATTTGCAGAATTGTAGGGATATTTTAATTTGAAGCATAGATGTTTTACAAACTTTCGCTGTATGCGCTCAATCCTGTCTATATAGGTAATGTAGCACGGGTTCCATACTTGAGAAGCATATTCTAACTTACTTCTAACATAGGTACAATAAAGCACTTTGAGTGTCTTAGCTTGAGTGAAGTGGATGGAATTGCGGATTATAAAACCTAGTGCTTTAAGAGCTCCACTAATAATGTTATTAATATGATTGTCAAATATTAATTTAGAATCATGTACGACACCTAGATCCCTTATAAAAGGCACTTTCTGTAGGAATTGACCCTTCAAGGTATAAGTAGTAGCGATTAAATTACGTTGACGCGAGAACGTCATGGCAAAACATTTTGAGGGATTCAAATCCAATCTGTTTATTTGACAGTATTCATCAAGGCGTGCGAGGTCAGACTGAAGTAGTAACGAGTCGTCAATAGATGTTATCTTTAAGAAAACTTTCATGTCGTCTGCGAAACAAAGAAGCTTCGAATGCAAGAGACATTTATCAATGTCATTAACAAAAATATTAAAAAGCAATGGCCCCAACAACGACCCTTGCGGTACCCCACTAGGTACGGTGACCCATCCAGACATATAGTTATTTACTACTACAGCTTGTGACCTGTTTTCAATATAGGAAGTAAACCATCTCAGTAAGTCCCCATTTATTCCGATGTTTTTCAATTTTGTTAGTAATATGCCGTGGTCAATTCTGTCGAAACACTTGCTGTAATCGGTGTATATTACATCAACCTGACAACCATTATCCATGGCGTCAGTAACATAATCATTCAGGAGAACAAGATTAGAGACTGTGGATCGTCGGCGCAGAAACCCATGTTGATTAGTACTAAAATAATTATGCAAAGTGTTATAAACTTGACAAAAAACAATTCGTTCGAGTACTTTTGACAGTATACACAATTTAGAAATGGGCCTGTAATTCGTGATATCAGTTTTAGGTCCTTTTTTATGTACTGGGGTGATAAACGCAGATTTCCATACAGAAGGTATAGCACACTCTGAAAACGAACGTTTGAAAAGCAGTACTATCGGCCGTGCCAGGGTCTTCGCACAGTTTATTAAGAATTGTGCTGGCAGCTGATCTGGTCCGGCCGACTTGGAGGGGTCTAATTTAAGCAGTAAAGCGGTGACGATAGTGTGGTCGACTTCAATTGAATTTAAGTTAACGATTGACTCAGTGCTAGAAATATACGATTGGTCAGCGTTGGAATTAGTTGGTGGTGAAAAATTAGCAAAAAAGTAGTCTGAAAACGCCTCACAAATATCTGGTCCTGAGTTCACCAGCTGATTGCCGTATTTCAAGCTACTGGGTAGACCGTGAGAGGTTGACCGAGATTTGACAAACGACCAAAATTGTCGCGGGTTACTAGTAATGTTTGTTTCGGCACTACGCACAAAATTAGAGAAGCAAGCCTCCTCCAATTTACGAACTCTATCTCTCAAAATATTGTATGAAATTAAGTCACATTTGTTGTTATATGTTTTGTATTTTCTTAAATATTTATATTTTTCTTTTATCGCTTTTTTTAAAGGAAAAGAAAACCATGCGGGATAATTGTCTTTTTAGGGTTCCGTAGCCAAAATGGCAAAAACGGAACCCTTATAGATTCGTCATGTCCGTCTGTCCGTCTGTCCGTCTGTCACAGCCAATTTACTCGGAAACTATAAATGCTACAGTAACGAAATTTGGTAAGGATATGTGTTGTATGAACCGCTACAGGAATGTGATACTAAATTGTAAAAAAAACCCTTGGGGTGGGGGCCCTCCATACATGTAACTGAGGGATAGAATTTTTTTTTTAGTTGTACATAAGCGTGTGGGGTATTAATAGAAAGGTCTTTGAAAATGATATGAAGGTTTATACATCACATTTTTATTTAAGCAAATCGTTTTCGAGATATCAGGTCTCAAAGTCTGAAAAATGTGTCCCCCCCCCTCTATTTTTTAAACTGTGCGATATAAAATTCTGAAAAAAATATATGTTATGCACATTAATAAACTCTATTAACGATTTTTGGTTTGATAAAATTATCTCCTATAGTTTTTGAGGTAGGTTGAATTAACTGTATTTTTTTAATAATAAATTGATAATGGTACGGAACCCTTTGCGCGCGAGTCCGACTCGCACTTGGCCGGTTTTTTAATATTTTTACTAGGTATGAACTTATCTCGAAGTCTATGAAAAGTGTCGTAAAAGAGATCAAGCGATTGGTCTAGTGAGCGGTTAGAAAATTCCTGTTCCCAATCTATTGACTCTAATTCACTATTGATAGACGTGTAATCGCCTTTATTCCAAAAATATTTGACTAGAGGAGCCGATTGCAGAGGTCTAATTGTAGTATATTCCATTTTAATAACAAGAGGTTCGTGATAAGGGTCGATAGGAACAAGAGGACTCGCGCAATGACTAACACTCACAAGGTCATTACATATAACTAAATCTAATATTTTGCCTGAACAATTTTGGATGCTATTGTACTGGTAAAAATTTAATGAGTGAAGTTCGTCAATGAGGCTGCACTCGTCGCTACTTACGTAATTTGACGGGATCATAGTGGAGTCCTGCGCAGTCCATACAATGTTACTCATATTAAAGTCTCCAATTAGCAAGTATTTATCATCAGGACTATTCACTACTATGTCACTGAAATTATTTAAAAAATTATTTAACTGTTGCGAAAAAGTGAAACCATTATTTTGTTTACACAAATACAACACGCATATATGAACTTTTATTGGTCTATTTATATTGTCCTTGAGAGTAAGCGTAACCCACAAATCCTCGGCAGTTGAGTGGAAAGTCGGCTGTGGGGTTACTGTTAGTTCGCGGCGAGTGGCAATGATCACGCCGCCACCACGATTTTGTTTCGTGAGGCTGGCGTCTCGGTCCCGTCGCCACACGACGTACCTATCGTCAAATAGTTCGGAATCCAGAACCCCATCCACTAACCACGTCTCTGTTAGAACCACAATGTCAAAAGAAGCTAAACTTAAATTACGATAAAATGTAAACGTTTTCGATCTGAGCCCCCGAACGTTCTGGTAGTAAATAGAGGGATAGTTATCTACCACAGCATTAGCCATTTATGTAATAAGCTGACAAAAATTGATTAATTACCAAGTCATGGAAATATTTTAAGTAATGCATACAACCAAAAGAAATCGATAACTTAAATAGCTGAGCGTAAAAGAACCTAACAAGTGATGTTAGTTTTAAATCAACCATATTACGCGTGCCATGCGATAGAAAGGGATAGTAAATGAGCGTATTATTTAAGCAGTGCAAAGGAGAGAGATAAACGATTTTGAGTGAGCGTATGGTGCATTCCCAGAAACCATAACCGCTAGCGACGAGGCCGTCAAGGCCAAGCGCTACACAATAGGAGAGCCAGGCGGCCCGATCAGCGGTGTTCAAACTTTTGCCTATCAGAATTGAATATTCAAAACATGCTATAAAATTACATAATAAATTGCAAGCACACCAACTTAAAGTAATCGGTTTAAATCGCGCTCATTATTAATAATAACAACTTTGGAGGTATCGTCCTTCCGCACATGAATTTTACAGAATTTGACCCACACATATAGATAGTTCTTTTGCTTGAGTGTCGATTTGGTTAGCGTTAGTAACTTTTTATTCTCTGGTGTTAAGTGGTCGTTTATATAAATCCTCTGGGTATTCCCTTGGAAACCAATCTCGTCAGCTGTGATATTTTTCTTAATTCGTGCAGATGCAACAAAGTCCTCCTTCATATATCGATTTATGAAGTTAACAACAATCGACTTCTCGTTGGAGTTGTGAACCGGAACTCTTGATATATAGTTTATATGGCTTTTATCGACTGTAAAATCCACTGCCGCACTAATGCCCTCCAGTACCGAGAAAAGGTTTTCGTTTTTCTTAACCGGGACACCTATGTTGCACTTATCCACATTAAACTCTAGTTTATTACTACGAGACCACTTCACCACCCTGTCCACATCCCGCTGCAGGCGCTCGCAATCTCCCTCATCCTTGACCGCCAGGAGCAACTTGAGGTCGTCAGCAAACAGAAGACACTTCGCATCCTTGACCACTTTTGGCAAGTCGTTGATCATGATAATGAATTCTAACGGCCCCAAGTTACTCCCCTGACTTACTCCGGTCCGGGTGAAATATGGCTCAGACCTGTATCCTGCATACTCTACGTACTGCTGGCGGTCCCTCATATAGTTTGCAAAAAACTGCAGCAATTTGGGAGTGCAGCCAACCGCCGCCAACCTCGCCAACAAAACGTCATTATCGACCATGTCGAATGCTTTTTTGAAGTCGAAGTATGCGGCGTCCACTTGCACTCCAGCATCCACATGAGGAACCGCGTAAGCCATGGCGTTGAGCAAGTTGCTGGTCGTACTCCGCGACTTTCGAAATCCGTGCTGCGCATCCGATAGTTGGGCCAGTACTTGCCCCTGAATACTGCGCTGCACCGCCGACTCGAATACTTTTGCCGGCGTAGATAATATCGCCACAGGTCTGAATCCGTTCACCTCACACCCGGCCTCCCCTTTAGGTATGGGTATAACCCGGGTTACTTTCCAACGTATCGGATAATGAGATTTCTCCAGACACATATTAAATATGTGAAGGAGCGGCGCCTCCAGGACCCTACCGCAATCCCTCACAACGAACGCGGGGATGCCGTCCGGCCCCGCCGACCGTTTAGGCTTGAGCGCCGCGAGCGCGGCGCGCACGTCGCGCAGCTCCAGCCGCGGCAGCGCCACGCGCGCCGGCGCCCGCGCCGCCCGCCCGCACGGCCGCCTCCACGTCCAGTTTCGCCGGTGTAGT